>CAUYON010128163.1:0-43215 GCA_963573935.1 Arctocebus calabarensis | reverse complement strand
CTTAAGCGATTCTCTTGCCTCAGCCTCCCGAGTAGCTGGGACTATAGGCGCCCGCCACAGCGCCCGGCTATTTTTCTGTTTTGCAGTTCGGCCGAGGACGGGCTTGAACCCGCCACCTTCGGTATATGGGGCCGGCGCCCTGCTCGCTGAGCCACAGGAGCCGCCCGATATTTATTTTTTTTTAAAGTGGACACATGGGGCAGCACCTGTGGCTCAGCGAATAGGGCGCCTGCCCCATATACCAAAGGTTGTGGGTTCAAACCTGGCCTTGGCCGAACTGCAAAAATAAAAACAAAAACAAACAAAAAAAAGGTGCTTTAAAATGGACACATGTAGGCACAGCAGGGAACAGGAATAAACAGTTTTGGGGTAGCTGTTTTCTTAAGTACAGAACAATGAGTTTCTAGGAACAACAGAATGACTGACTCGCCCAAGACTGGAAATCCTAGTGCAGGGAAGAGCCTGGACTGGGCTGTCAGCCAGGCCCAGACATGGGGTGGGGAATAATGGACCCTGATCTCCTTGTAAGAAGACCGCGAACAAGAGCAGGGGCTGTAAGCAACTGGAAATGGTAAAGAACTGGACTGTTTATTCATATCTGTTTGATTGAGGTTTCAAGTGTGGGGCTTTTACACATTAAAATTTTTCTTTAAAAAAATTAAAATTTCCAAACAAAATATTAGGAACTTATGGGCTTTCCCCCTTATCATCCCTCTGTCTTTTACCTTAACAACTGGTCCTCCAGACCTGATTTAGTTACAGTGAAATTGATGATGGTAACTTTAATGCATACCTGGAAGAGAAGCACAGAAAACATAAAAATGCTTCCGTGAAGACTGATAAAATAAGAAGGGTGTTCTTTACTAGAACATGGCTCATTGTTTCCCAGGTGGATGTATCTCAGGTGTAATTTCATGTGTGCATCCCACCCCCCACCACACACCAAGCATAATGTGCCTTACTAAATCTTAATATGATTTTTCCTGACAGTACAAGTGGCAATCTTGTTCCTTAAACATCACAGTTACCTTATTCTACATCGTGTTTCAAAGAAGCAGTATTTTAGAATCAACAGCCTCAGTTCAAATCCAACTGTCCCCTTTAGTTTATATGTGAGTTTAGATAAGCCTTTCATGCATCCTGATCTTTAGTTCTTGATATTTAAAAAATTGGGATAATGATAGTAACACTCCTAGGGAAGTTGTGAGCACTAAATTAGATAATAAAATCATTTAATTGTAGTGACTCGTAATAGTGCATCCTTGTTAAAAAAGAAGCTATTGTTGATAATAAATAAAGCTTTATATATTTTGTCTCTTCATAAAATTTTTATGAAAAGTTGTTATTATATCATAACATTTTGATATCACTTGAACAAATTAATAAAAAACCTAACAAACATAATGAATTGTTTCTATTTTTTAAATTAAAAAAAATTCAGAATATTAGGGGGTACACATGTTTTGTTTATATGCTTTGTTTTTGTACAGGATGAGTCAAAGTTTTGCATGTAAGGCTGCCCTTCTCCTAGACAGTGTGCACTGTACCCAATAGCTATGAATTTATGGATTCTTCCCCACAGCTTGATTTTCATAGAGATTTACTTCCATATGCTCACTTGAAAAAATGTGGAGCTCTTCATGATTTTGCATGCATGTCATCCTTGAGCATGGGCCGTGCTAATTTTCTCTGCATTGTTCCAATTTTAGTATATGTGCTGCCAAAGTGAGCACTTAGGAGTGTTTGAGTGCCATATACTTTACACACATTACAAACCCTTGAAGTAGGCTTTGTCTCCACATTAGAGTTGATTGACTTGGGGATCCTGGAGATGGAATATTTTCCCCATAGTCACAAAGCTGGGGTTGGGTCTTGTGTGCAATGCTCCCTCTTGAAAGTTACATAACAGAAAGCAAAGATTGCAAGTTGACACATTGGTCACTTCCTAAACTCTGAAATGGGAACCCTGGCGGTGGCTGTGGAAATAAGCTCCTCCAGTAAGACAAGGAATTTCTTTAAAAAATGTGTCAATTTCATTCAGCCTGAACACATCTAGTGAAAAATGAATACATAGGGAAAACAGAAAACTATGAGAAATTCAATAACTTAAATGAAAGTGACACTCTTTGGAGTGTTATAGCCGAAAATATTTTTGGGGTGGTGGTGGTTGTGAAGGGGTAAGATTCTGATGTGAAATCAATTTCTTCCCTAGGTAAGAACCTGCAGAGCACTCAGATATCCTTGAAGCCTGGGCAGCCCCTGGGCATGTAGGGGTGAGCAGCCAGGGACTGCCCCACATGAGAGGGGGAATGGAGTCCCAGCTGTCTGCATTTCTGTTGCAACTCTCTTGGGATCTGTAGCACCAGAGTAGGGGTTCTTCTGGCTCAAGGACATATATTTGGAGTAGAGCTCTCACAGGTGCCTTCAAGAAGTCTAAGAGCATGAGGAAGAGGACAAATGCCCCCACCACTATATACTCTTATAGACAGACACTGGATATTTGGATCATGATCCTCTACTGTTGCCCTTTCAGAGTTTTCAAGTGGGCAACCTCTTCATTTTGGGGAATATATGCTATGGGTATTTGTATAGTTAACTGTTAATCCTCCCCATGAACTCTTACTTAAGCTTGGACTCCTCATCCATGATAACGGGGGCTAAAACAGTCCTTGCCAAAGGAGAGAGAAGAGCGGAGAGAAGGAAGTGACTCCCTGAGTTTGTGCATCACGGTTGTGAATAGGAGGAGAGGTACAGGGTGGTGTAAGACATGGCATGGCCTAAGGCCCGAGTGGGCAGGGGATAGGTCCTAACTAGAAATCTAAGAGAAGGGGACTGGAATCAGAAGAGAAGCAGAAGTAGAGGATGGTAGAACGAATGGAGGAGCGGAAGGGAAGAGAGAGAAACAGGTGTTTTCTCCACATGGGAACCCACCAAACTCCAGAGACTCATCACACCTCAATAATCCAGGTAGGCTGAGAACTCCATACCAGTAGCTCATACCTCAGGCAGATAGTGGGGATTTGGCATTTTGGTTGTCATATAGAACCTGAAGCTTTTGTCATAATCAATGTCTGAGTCTCCCAGGCGAATGAGTAGTCGGCCACCACTGATGAAAGTTTGTTTCAAAAGAATTGGTTCTAGAGCTGGATCCAAGGTTTCCTTGAGCTTAAAAATTAAAACAAATTAAGACAAAAACCAAGCAATTAAAATGGATGACATCAATTTCTCAACATTTAGTCCTCAAAATTTACTGTGAATGAATAATTTTTTCAGTGATCTTAATATTAGCATCCTCACACTACATCTAACAGTTCATATTGTCCAGTGGTTATTTTGTCAATAATCTAAGAAAATAAGAGCACATGATGACAATACATCTTCTTAGAATAATCTTACACTTTATTCATCCCCATGTAAGCTAAGAAGAGAGGCTGGGTGGATTAAGCCACTGCAGGGTAGCCTTCAACAGGCCCCATTCAGATGAAGATCTGTTCATTTTCATGGTTGTTTTTAAGAAAAAAGTCAAGGGTTGGCACTGGATTTGGCCCTCTGCTGCCTATTTTTGTATGACTCTTGAGCTAAGCAACATTTTTATCTTTATAAAGGGTTGTAAAAACATCAACCCCCCCAACCAAAACAAAACAAAGAAGAATATGCACAGAGAATGGATGAAATCTGCAAAAACTAAAATATTTATTATCTGGTTTTCTATAGAAAAAGTTTGTGAACCCTTATTCTATGTCCTCATTATTCTTTTTTCCCTTCAAAGCAAAATCTGACAAGCACTTGGGCCTGCAGACATTGTCAAGGCACCCGATCAGGAACATCTGTATGTTAGCATGTACATGATAGGGTCCTGTGGCCCAGGGGCGTTCAGAATTTGATTGTAATCCAAGGAAATCGATTTCACATTGTTTTAAGAATTTGCATGTCTGCTACCCATCCAAGTAAATTCTTAAAACAAAAGTTTGTAAGATAAGTTTTACCTTTATCCGTGATATAATTTTATGGTTTTAAAAATTCTGTTTCATTAAAATTCTGATTGAGCTAGACTATACTGGAAGATGAAATTTGAAAATACGCTAGTAAATGTAGAAAGCCGCAAGGTGCATATTGCTAATGAACCTAAGTTACAGAGAGCAGGGAAGGCCCAGTTAGATTGTCCCATTCCTGGCTGTGGCCCTGACAAAGGCCCACTTCCACTTCCATGAGGCTTATGCTACAGTTAAAAGGCTCTTCTGTCCAGGGGCAGTCTATCACATAAAGTTCTTTGTCCACTGCTATGAAAGAGGAACTCTTCATGGTTTCCCATGTCATGAAGTAAACCTGGGGTTGGAAATCCAGGTTGGGGCAAAAATAACTGTGCCAAAGATTTCCAGAGGCCTCATTCTCTCCTATGACTTCGAGTTTTGAGGGCCTAGGCTCCATTACAGAAACATCCCTGGGTAGATCAAGGCCAAAGTTTGGCCACATGGAGCTTGCTTGCGCACTTTGTGGCTCTAGTAAGGAGAATGGCAACTTGCTGGAGATTATCTAGGCAGGCAAGGATATTCAGTTTATGTAACCTTTCTATACCTCAGTTTTTTCATTGACAAAATGAGATAATTATAGTAACTACCTTGTAAGGTTTCAGTGAGGATTAATAAGTGAACATACATAAAATACTGAGAACAGTGTCTGGCAGGTAGTGATCACTCAATAAATGTTAGCTAACACTGACATAGTAATTATTATTTCTAGACACCCTGCAGGTGCTGCAGCTGAGCTGCCCCAGGACAATGGTCTTTTCTGAGCTTCCTATCTTTCCGCTGCAGCAGAGGCACTGCTAGGCATGGTTAAACTGAGGTTCAGCTCAAGGCCCACACTTTGGCTCACTCAGTTTCTCTTATTGGGAAATAAACCATGATCATTGACCAGTCTCTTTTGTGTCCGTGGCTTTTGCACATGTTGTTCCCCTTACCTGGGAAGCCCTTCTTGGTGAGCCTGTCACAAGGCTGAACTCATTACCTAGATCACAGCTTTAATGTTACTCCCGCTGGCCACACATCTAATCTGGTCAGGGTCCTATCCCTCCCCTTGTTGGCCATCTGAACCACCTGCTTGCTCCTTTAAAGCCCCTATCACAAGCTCTTTTCTTCATCCTCTCTTTTATTTTTTCTTCCTCTGTATACTGTCTCTGACCCCAACTCAGTTGTTAGCCATTTGAGGACAGAAACCAAATCTGTATTGTGTGCCACTGGCTTACAAATAACGTTTGTTGAATGAGTGGACAATTTCTAAAACATCCATTCTCAGAGTGATATGCAAAGGGAGCATCTAGACTCAACAAAACCCAAGTTCATTCTTATCAGTCATCACTTAATCTAATTCTGACCTATGTCCAAGTAAAATATAACATTTATACT
Source organism: Arctocebus calabarensis (assembly GCA_963573935.1). Classification (NCBI taxonomy): domain Eukaryota; kingdom Metazoa; phylum Chordata; class Mammalia; order Primates; family Lorisidae; genus Arctocebus; species Arctocebus calabarensis. The sequence goes on along the minus strand of CAUYON010128163.1, from coordinate 37,810 downwards.
CACTGGAAAGTTTTACTGGCTTCATGTTCTTAGTGTCTATGGACAGTCCCTGACCACTTTGAATTTTCAGGGCACCTGACCATCAAGGGCTAGACTCAGTTGTTCTCAACCTGTGGGTCACGACCCCTGTGGAGGTCAAACGACCCTTTCACAGGGGTATCCTAAATACATCCTGTATATCAGATATTTACATTACGATTCATAACAGTAGCAAAATTACAGTTATGAAGTAGCAAAGAAAATAATTTTATGGTTGGGGTGTCACCACAACATGAGGAACTGTATTAAAGGGTTGCAGCATTAGGAAGGTTGAGAACCACTGGGCTACAGTGAGGTCTGCGAATTGGCAGTGTCAGAAAACAGAGGCTCTATGAGGACAATTAATGACAATTATTGACACGGTGGGGGTGAAGGAAGGGGAGAGCAGAGAGAGGAAGAATGAGGAAGGGGTGGGGAAAGGAAGAGCAGAGAGAGGGAAAGAGTGAGGGGGGTGGGGTCTTGGGGTCTTGGTGTGTGCCACACCTTTTGGGGGCAAAACACGATTGTAAGAGGGTCTTTTCCTAAAAAATGCAACCAGTGTAACATGGTTTCTTGTACCCTCAATGAATCCCCAACAATAAAAAAAAGAAAAAGAAAAAGAAAACAGAGGCTCTCTTCCTGACACCAAAACAATGTCTGAAAATCCATAGATTAGTCCCTACCCCTCTGCTCCTCAGATATGATAGATATTGTATTGTTTAAGGAGCAAAGAACTGGTTTGACCAATTTGACGGTAGAGTTGTCTGGTGTCTATAGCACGAGGCAAATGTTGTCTATATAGAATTCCAGAGATGATGTGAAAGTTGGGAACTAACATGAGAAAATAAAGTGGAAAGCAAACCTCTTCTAGTAAGACAGGTAAACCAAGTCGGATTGAGTTTTCAAGTATTCGTAAGAAGTTACTGTCTGTAAGCTTAATGATCTTTAAACCGTTTCTGCTTTCCTTATTCCTTATCCAACGGTTGGCCTGTATGATAAAGCACAGGGCAGGACATTTGCATTTGAGCATAATAAATGGCTACAAAGTAAAAGCTTTTAGGATAAAGTTTAGAAATTTTATCTAGTAACAGATTTGAAATATAAAAATAAGATAAAACAAAATCTCCCTCCTCCAATAAAGACACCTTTTAAGCTCACTGTTTATAACGCTTTCCTCTACTCAAACCTAGAACAAAATGAAGAAAAGAGCCCACATGTACAATACTCAAGTGTGTTTGCCTTGCTTCTTGATGGCTGCCTTTGCAATTCTTATTTAGTCCAATCTTATCCACAGATGAAGGGATTCTGTAAATTCCAGGCAGGCTTGTCCTAAATTGCATCTTACCTTGATGTCATTCTGACTCCTCAGACCTTTTAGGATTAAGGTCTACAGAAGAATGAGTTTCTGGGAATTTCTGCCCTCACAGAATCCAGAATACTATTGGTCAATTCCTTAAACAAAACCAGTCAAAATTGAGTAAGAAAGCATTTAGACTCTTCCTGTCTCATTTCTTGCATCCACAAAATGGGGGGCATGGAGTAGGAGGCTTCTAAACTCTCTATAGTCTAACTCTCCATTATCTTATAAATATGTTCACTTCTATAATTTTTAATTGCTTGATATTCAGCAGTGCTAATAGGCCACTCTCTTCAGCATTTGTTACACACCTGATCTTGGGGGTCAATCATCAAAGGCCACCGTCTCCCTTGAGTAACCAAAATTCCATTTTCTGTTGATATCAAGTCCCGGGGTAGCCCATCAGCATTCCACTGCCGTATTTCGTAGGGATCTCCAAGAATATTAATGAGACTGAAGGAAGGATCAATTGGGATCTCCAGAGACTGGCAGTACTGGATCCAACACTCTATAAGCTACAGAAGGAGGAAAGCTTACTCTAATAGGCTCAGGAACATTCAGTAAATGAGGGCACACACAAAATGTGGTGGGCAGCCCTAAGGCAGTGCTGGAAGAACTAAGCTGTCTCAGTCTTCACAGGAGTGCTGGCACCAGACCATGGGACAAAGAAGTGAGCTAAAAATCAGGAGACCTAGGTGCCAAAGCTATACCATTAACTAGCTGCATCTTTGGACATCTCACCCCCTCATCCCACCCCACCCTATCTAGATCTATTTTTTTCATGTGTAAAACTGGGTCATCAAAGTGGATTCCAGCCAGGGGTCTTTTACTCCTATTGGGAGAGTCTGAAAACATGGGGAGAACTTTAGGGTTATCAAGCAATTAGTAGATGGGGGAAACGTGATGAGGGCATCTCACCCCCTTCAATGAGTGGTGATAAAGCACAACAGAGAACTGTCTGCTCCCTAAAGCTACCATTGGCCCAGGGGAAACATGGGCCAGATGACCCCTGAGCTCCCAGGGAGTCTATATGTGCCCTATACCAGGTCTTAAAAACTTAAGGATGAGAGTGAAACATTTGTAGGAAGGCATTTCATAAAAATGACTATAAAATCCTTCCAAATAACTTAGTTTCCAGGAAAATGTATGTAAAAGAAATTTTTATTCTCTGATAAATAAGAAGTTTTATTTCTCATAAAGTAAAAGTTAAAGGAACCACAGATGCTCCCATTCTTGCTCCTTTTCATTGGCTGGCCCTCTGTAGCAGCCTCACCAATTCAGAGCATTTCATCCTGGCTGACTTTGCACGCCACTTGTGATCATAAGGGTGGGGAACTCTGCCCCTTTTTCATCCTTCAGGTTCCTATGTGGCGTAAGTAAGTGCTGAGTAGCTTTCTGGGGCAGAGAAGGAAAAGGAGGAATGTGTTGAGGAAAGCCTAGGGGTAGACTATCTCTGGCTGGTGTGGGAAGTGGGCGGCTGTGGAATGTAGAGTAAACTGTACTGTGGAGAGCCTCCATCTGAACTCGGAAAAGTGACACACTTGCAACCTCAGTCTCAGCAGCTTCCTCGCACTCCTTACAGAAAGCAGGTTTACTCACGGTTTGCCTGTACTGGGCCGTGAAAGCCCCATAATAGGCCACACAGGCTGCTGCTATGAACACATTCCCTGTGATGTTTGATATCTCCTCTTCGAACTTGCGTATACTTTCTTCCCAGCGAACTTGTTCATCTCCTAATGCAGCTGTCAGCTTTCCAGCTCGGACTAGGCGTGCCTTTGTCAGGGTCATATTCTTTGCTAGCAAATTAAATCAGATTATGTTGTGCAGTGTTTTTTCTAAAATACTGAAAGTTTATTTACCTGCTTAAATTTATAGCAGAATCGGCATTATTTAGCTAATGATTTCGTAGGAATACATCTCTACGAAAACCCACACTGCATTAATTCCTGTTTCAGGATTCAGACTAAATTCTTCAGTCTAAGTTTGCCTCTTTCTTGCCAATATCTCCTTTTGATACTCAAGGATAGTTCTTGCTGTGCTGCTACAGTATTTACTTTCTGGATCAAAGTCATATGCTCTTTTGTATTTTAGCGTAACATGCAGTAAGCCTTGTTCAGATACAAGATGTTGAAGGTACACATGGACAATACACGTAGTTCTTCTCATTTGATACTAGAGGCTAACGAAATAAATCTAATGGAATAAGTCCTACATGTTGGATAAGTGCCGAGATCCGACTGCCTGAAAGTTCTTTCCACTTTTGAAAATCAGACATTTCTTCACTAACATAAGTTTTTTGAGTCACTTACCCAGACTTTCTTTTTCATTCACACCTCTGTCATATTCATCTTGTAAGGCCTGTATTTGATTTTCCACTTGTCTTAGCAATGCTTGCTTTTCTTTCAGGGTAGCCATAGTGATGTCAAGTTCAGCCTAATAAAACCAAGCAACTATTTAAGAATAAGTCCCAAAGGAAAGCTGAATTTGTGCATTTTTAATAGAGATTTTTTAAGTACATGTGATTTATTTATGTTCCTTTTTTCATGTCCAAAAAGACTTTGATGTGAAATACGAACTTAAAACAAATATAGAATAGAGAAAAACATAAGAAATAAACAAGAAAAACCCCAAATCAAGCATAAAGCCCATAAAATAGATTATAAAAAAGAAACAGATGTAGTAAGCATTTAGAATGAATTAGTTACCACAATGGATTACTCATTTAAAATGATGAAACATTTAAATATTCATGCAATAGTGAAAAAATTTTTCCTAACTAGTCGTTAGTGTCATGGGTGCATAAACTATGGCCTGCAGGCCAAATTTAGCCTGCTGCCTATTTTTGTACAATTTGTAAGCTAAAAATGGTTTTCAGCTTTTCATGTGGTTGCAAAAAATAAAAATGAGTAATATTTTGTGATGTGATAATTGTACGAAATTTTAGTTCCAATGTCCATAAATAAAGTTATATTGGAACACAGCTATTTGTATTCATTTATGTACTGTCTGTGACTTTTTAAAAATTATTTTTGTAGAGACAGAGTCTCACTTTATTGCCCTCGGTAGAGTGCCATGGCGCCACACTGCTCACAGCAACTTTCAGTTCCTGGGCTCAGGCGATTCTTCTGCCTCAGCCTCCCAAGTGGTTGGGGCTACAGGCATCCGCCACAACGCCCAGCTACTGTCAGTGACTGTTTTTGTGCAGCAGTGACAGAGTTGAGTACTTACAAAAGAGACCACAATGCTTACAATATTTACTATCTGAATCTTTAAAGAAAAAGTTTGCTTGCTGGGCGGCTCCTGTGGCTCAAGGAGTAGGGTGCCAGCCCCATATGCCAGAGGTGGCGGGTTCAAACCTAGCCCTGGCAAAAAAAAAAAAAAAAGAAAAAGTTTGCTGACTGCTGCTCTGTAGCCATGGTTCTTTCAGATACCCACTCCACTAAACGATCATTCTTTCTTCTTCTTGGAAAGGTTAAGGACCTCACATCTGATTGCAGGTTGGGCTGGTTTAAAATTGCAGATGACATCAAGCTTGGGAGTATTTAGCAAATGGAAACATAGACAATTTGATACTAGAGGTAAAAGGCATTTAAAAAATATCACAGACCTAATTCTCTTCTTTCAGGTGAATATACTGAGGCTTCATGTTCCCTTTTATGTTGGAAGAAGGATTATATTAGAATTTCTGAAATTGTTTTTCAGCTATTGTTTAATACAAAAACATTAGCTTTGCTACAATGTGTATTATAGAATCACAGTGTCATTATATAGGCAGCTTGACTGACTGGCGACCAAGCCCTCAATTCCATAAAATACTGTGTCACAACATAGATAGTATACCTGTGCAGCACGGAGTTTTTGTCTCTTTGGTTCAACTTCCTTGACTACCCGAGAGTACAAGTCCATCGCTCTTACCCACATGCACATGGATTTACATGCTTTGGACACTTTCTCTACTTTTTCAGGCACAAAATCAGGATTATTAATATACTTTTGGAGCTTTGCCAATATCTGAGGTTTTATGTTTTCCTTATCATATTCTAAAAGCCTTCTTAGAAAGTTAGAGTCACCAAGAAGTTGCTTTGCTGTTGGCCAATCAGGCCTGAAAAACAAATGTGATAAGTTAATAGCATTGTAATAAAGTAATATAAAAACAAAGAAAATGTCTTTTTTAAAAACACTGCAATATTATTCGAATAAGTGGATAGTTTTATTTTGCTACTATGATCTTACTAGTTGGTAGTTATGTGTGCCATAATTAATTCATGGGAAGAGAAAAGTATTTGGATTACTGAAGTTTCATGCAACCCAGTTTTGTTAGAGAAAGATTATAAAATCATAGAGTTTTAAAATGTAAGAAACAAGAAATGTAAGAATTATAGAAACAACAGATGTACTTTAAAAAGGTCTTAGGCACTCAAAATTTCCCTCTTTTGCTGGTTTCAACCCTTGAAATCTCTTGCCAGGACACTACAATTGCCATCTAATTCTTTTTTATGCCTTTTGATCAATCTTGCTTTTCTGAGCTTTTGCTAGATTGGTCTTATTGCCATGAAAATCTGACTAGGTAAAAAATGTTCAATGGTTCTTAGTCATCTCTGCCCCTCTCTGTTTGGGCTCTGCAGAGCTCTCTGGATCCTACTGAGGTGCCAGCTTCAGGGTCAGTAGAGAGGCCTGGTGGTGGTAGGCTGCTCTGAGCCCATTGATTGTAACCTAATTTTTCTTTTATTGAAAAAGGGGTTGCATTGTCAAAGAAAGTGTGAAAACTACGTATCTCCAAGATTAAATCTGAAATGCTTAGCACAGTTTATAAGACCTTTCATGACGTGATCACTGCCTTCTTGCCTGGCCCCTACTATTTCACGAGCATCAAAGTTCATTCCTCATTTTCCCACGGTCCCACTTTTTGACTAGCATTGTCTTCTGAAAACCTGGTCCCATCTCTCCCAGAAGAACTTAGGCACTTATTCTCACACTCTCAATACTTTAGAACTCAGACTTGGTGTTGAAATTATTATTTTTCATGTCTGTCTCCCCACTGGCCTATATGTATCTTGAAAGGAAAAATGTATCTTCCATCATCTAGCACAAAATAAATGTTGGGGTAAAAAAGGCTCCTTGAATCAATTTGCTGAATGACAAACTGAATCAGCGAGAGGGGGGAGAAGAGAATGAACACATAAATGGAAATGGAGAAAAATGGTAAAAGAAATCCCACCAGGTATTCTGGTAATACATGATCCTAAATTACTCACTTGGCATTCAAGAGAATGGAGATCGCTTCCATTACAGTCATGACCATATCTGGGGGCTTTGTAAAAACTCTGATTTCAGATATATCTGCTTTATCTAAGGAATCCAGTGCTTTATTGGCGGCATCGAGAGCGGGTAATGCTTCCTCAAGATCTCTTTGAGCATCATCAGCTATTGCTTGGGTTTCTTCAGCTTTCACTTTTGCTGTTGCTTCATCTTCTTGCACAACGCTACGGACCTAGCCATTGAAACAGGACTGCTTAGATGGCCTCATTATTTACATTTCTACATTTAAAAACGAAGCCAATAATAATGACTCATATTTGCTCTTTGGATTAGACCAAGGATGAAAGGGAATTAGCTAGATTGCTTTCTATACTCTCCTTTATCCATCTCCTGCTATGTTGATAGCACAATGAAGATAAAATACTATGACTAATAGCTCCTTCTTAGAAGAGAAATAGCTGCTTTATATTTGTAAGTAGTATTTTTCTCATAACTCTCTCTGTCCCACTTATTGGAATTTCTCAACTCTAGGGGACAGAACTGATTGATTTAGTAAAGAGAGCTTGTTTTTGACTTAAAAGCAATGCTAAATTGTTTTTTAAAAAAGCATTCTAGATTTATCACTTAATTTTTTAAATTTTTTTTATTAAATCATAGCTGTGTACATTAATGAGATAATGGGGTACAATGTGCTGGCTTTATATACCATTTGAAATATTTTCATCAAACTGGTTAACATAGCCTTCATGGCATTTTCTTAGTTATTGTGTTCAGACATTTATATTCTACATTTAGTAAGTTTCACCTGTACCCTTTTAACATGAAACTGTAGGTGTGGTCCCACCAATTACCCTTCCTTCACCCATTCTCCCCCCTCCCCTCCCTTTCCCCTTTCCCCATATCACTTAATATTTTAATGACACATATAATAATCCAGTCTTATATCAGTGTATATGAGAGATCAGTTGTTGACCTAAGCCATCTCACTCACACTGTTAGGTAATACAGCATACCTGATCAGCACTTTCTTGATCCACTGCCAATTTTTCCATCAGGGCTTCAACATCTTGTGATTTTTCTAAAAGCACAGGTTCTAAAGCTGAAAGATCTAATTTCATTTTATCTACTAGTACATTTGTTTCTAATAGCTTGGTGAGACCATTCTTCACCCGATCTCGTGCCTAAATGACAATGAAAATTTCTATTACAATGAATATTATAGACTATAGTTTTACTAGCTATTACTCTTACTCACTTATTAAGTTTTTACATGTACAGAACTGGCAAATATTTTTGCAATATTTCAAGTTGTGAATGTATTACAATTGGGAAATCTTCAGGTAATAGAACTCTAGGAAATGGCCATGACATTCACCAATATGCGTTTGGATCCCTGCCCTCTGGCCACAGCAGAGGGAGGTCAGTGGGTTATGGCTCACAGAGAGCCAGGACTGCATTGTATTATTTTTATTCCCCAAGGTAGCATGTTGAGTGGGTGAGGGACAAGATTAGGTAGGAATCCCTGGAGACCACAGCTTATGAGCTTGTTTGTTTAGGTCAGCAGGTCTGAGGATCCCCAGGGAGACGTGGTCCTACGTGCCTTGCTCTGGTGGTAGAAATTGCATAAGTAGGATCAAAAGGGGTGGTATTTGGCACAAGGAGACAACTGGGAAGCACTTTTATTTTTTTAAAGGTGAATAAGAAAGTGTGGTTCAAACTGGCAGGTTTTAAAAATACCTGTCAAGTTATCTTATAAGGCAGGCATTTTGCTGGGTATAAATATGCTGAAAAAATTCAAATATATAAATTGTAATGTATCTTTCTTTAGTGTGTTTAAAATGCTGAAAATTTAGGTCATGTTAATAGCCTGATGATGATGATGGTGGCCACTATTTTCTGAGCACCCTTATTGGTCATATCAGTCCAAATGTTTCATAGATGCGTCTTATTTAAATTCCACAATCCAAGAGGTAGATATGGATATTGTTGAACTTTATTTTCTACTGTGGCTTAATGAAGTTACATAATGAGCTCAAAGTTGAGTAGCAAGAGGCAGAACATAGGGTATACATAATTTTTGGCTGACACAAAAGTCCATAATCAGAACCAAAGTCCTAATGCTGTTAATTGGAACATTGACACCTGGTAGGCTACTAAAATGCCATCTTCATTGCTTAACAAAAAGTTTACTTTTGTATTAAGTACTGGTCAGATGACTTGCTAGTTCTCTAACTTTGATGCTGTTGTGATGCCCATATCATTTTACTGTTACTGGAATTTCTTCAGTAGGTCCTTGGTTTTGGGGATTCAAAGAATGAAACGAGGGACCATAGATCAGTGGTAAGACAGAATTTATTACATAGAAAAGAATACAGAGAAAGCATTCCCTCCTGGCAGACGGAAAGACTCAAGTCAGAAATTCTCCCCCTGGTCCTTTGTCTAGATATAGTTGCATGTGCCTTTGTAGTTACATTTGCCAAGGCCTCGGTAACATGAATGGATGCAGTCCCTTCCACTTGGGCAAGGTGAATTTGAAATTGCTCAGGCCTAGGAAACTTACATAAAATTGTCCAGGCCTAGGAAATGGGGGTGGAGGGAAAGTTCCGTATTCATCCCTGAATGGGGGAACCCTCTATCACCGTTAAGCCTGTAAAATGCTCACAGGGGAGTAGCAGCAAGAGGAGGGCTCTCTAGGTGCAAAGGTGTTATGGAGTTGGCACAGGCAGCAGCATGGGCTGTGCAGTGGTCTCCTTCAACTAACCAGGGACCCGCAGGCTTTCACAGCATGGCCCTTTCTGCCACAAGCCTCACCTCCCTGCATCCTACCGCACCAACACCCCAGGGGTGGCAATGCAGATGGCGAGGTAGGTCCTCCTGGGCCTGCAGGTGTGGCTTGAGCCGGGGCCACTGCCCTGTGTCAGTAATATTAGGTATACTTATGTAAGTGATAAAAGGAAAATATAATTATCAAGGAAGGGAAAGCCCTTGGCTGACAACATGAGACACTTTTTTGGTCCTATTGCAGGTTGTCCACGATGTGTGTCAGGATGGAGAAGGATCTGGCAGGTAAGACGGTGCATAGATAGATCTTTCACTCATTCTCAAAAGTTTGACTTTGAGCAAACAAACAAAATACCCCTCTCCCCCCAAAACCCCACAACCATTTCCACTGACAGTATTGAACTTACTGAAATAATCTGCCTCCTTTTTTCGGAGAGCATAGACAGGTAGAGGTGGATGAGCTCCAAGTAGGAGGTGGGCGTGGTGTAGTACCGCCTGCGCAGCTCGGTGTAGTAGCGCTCCGCCATGGTGGAGACGCTCAGGTGAACGTTCACGCACATGAGGGAAAGCTTGTCTTTCAGTTCTTCACTTCCAGCATCGACAGTTGAGAAAAATGTTTTTGACACAGAAAGAAGTGCTTCTCTGGGCCACTGTTAAAGAGAAAAAAAAAAAAAAAAAGGAACAGTCTAGAAAGACCTGCTGGTCATTTCAATAATGCACAACCTAACAATTAAAAAAAGCGTATTTCCCTGGAATTCTTCCTTGCCAGTCCGCACTTTTGCCTAGTGAATCCTATGCATGCCTATGGTCTTAATTAAATCAAAGGCTCTGTCCATTTGCGTTGTCTTGGGTTTGTGTTTGCTGACCACGGTGTCTCTAACAGTGTCAGGCACATAGGAGTTGTTCAATAAATGTTTATTGGTGGAATGAATAGATGATTGAATGTCTTTAGCATTCTATAAATAGAATCATGCATGTTTTGGGACCCTCATGTCCTGACTGTATATTGGGACTTAAGATCCACGGTTATACACACTGTTCTGCACACATCTCAGCTCCTTTGTTCCTCTCTTGTTTCTTTGAGCTCACCTGAATCTTAGTCAAAAACAACTGTTACTCCAAGCCTGCAACTGTGCAGCAGAGCTTGGTTGGAGAGAAATGCACAACCATGCTGACTGCCCTGACTTTACATTCATGACAACCAGGTCCTTAGTGCTGCCCAGAAATGCTTCTTCATTTTCTCATACGTCAGTTTTCTACTCTTCTAAGTGAGTATTTCACACCCTATTCTACTTCCTCAGACTGCTGACACCTCCTCTTTCTTTTTCACTCTCAGCTTATGATTTTGCTTCTCACATCACTAGAAAAATGAGAAGAAATGCAAATAGAACTTTGATGAGCTCTTAAGCTCACATCTCTCCGGTTATCTACATCTGTGCTCATATATTCTGCCTCCACTTCTGCTACTTGGGTAAGCTGTGCATGCTACCTGCTAAGGTCAGTCCCTTTATTGATGACTCCATCCTGTCCCTTTTTGCTTACTCAGGGATAGCCTTAATTTTGTATGCTGCATCATCACTATACTCCTCTTTTCTAGGATCATTTTCGTCAGCGCGCACACACACATGTTGCTTGTGTCTCTCATTTAAAAGTATTTCTGTCTTGACCTCATATGCCCCTGTAACTCCGATGACCCCATCTTTCTGCTTTTGTTTAGGGCGAAACTCCTTGAAAGAGTTGCCTGTGCTCATTGTCTCTGATTCCTCTTCTCTCTTCTTTCCTGAACCTATTTCCTCACAACCCATTGAAATAGCTCTTGTCATGATCACTGATAACTTCTACATTGCTAAATTCAAGGGTCTCCTCTTCCTTTATAAATTCTGTTTTGTCACTGTTCTGTGATTGTCATTGTCATCTGTATGTGAATAAATTCTTAGCAGCTTTAAAGCTAATGCAAGTAGCTGTGTGCCATTTTCAGACAATGCATTACTCCTTTAAAATCTAGCGAGTCTTCTGAAAGAGATGCCCTGAGACATCACCAACCTGGACAAACCAGTCAATGGTGCAGCAGTTGACAAGAGATGGAAACATTCGACATCGGGACCGAAAGGCCTCCCCCACTGGGCTCATGCAGAGAACAATGTGCAGCTTCTGACGAACTCTACTGATAAAGTACTGAAACACCTGATAAAAAGATATTTTTCAACTTAAAATACAGATAAAGCAAGAATAAAAGTAAGTGTTGGCTAATGCATGTGAGGCTACCAATATCAAATAAAAAATGTTAGTATAGAAAATATATGACTAGCCTTGTTCAACATTCATTTCAATCCTTTTTTTTTCACTCATATAGCATGGAAAGACTAAAAATGACATTTGGCAACCTCCATTGCAACTAGAGTTCTGAACGTGACTTAGATGCACATCATCAGTGTATTTGAGGAGTCCCCTTGGATGAAATGGAGAGAGATATTCATATAATGTTTTGCTCTGGGACAGAGGACAGCTGAGAGAAAGGAAGGGAGCTAGGCAGCCATTTTTGCAGGTGTAGGACCTGGCATAAGTGGCATGGTCTTGGAGCTCTTATCTCTGAATTTGGCTGCTGATTCCAGTTATCTCCTGATGTGGTGGAGGTCACATGGTTTTGGAGCTGGCAGCTAGAGCAGAGCATGCTGGTGGGGTAGTGGCTCCCTGGTGCAGCTGGAATGGTTGTGGCAAGGGCAGCTGCTTCTTTGATCATTGACATCTACAGTGTACATTTTATATTTGTTTCAAAATTCAGTTCAGAATCTCTTTATTTGATCCTCCCAAAGATTCTGTATTCCTCTCATAAATCCCTTTCTGCTTACATTAGCCGAAGCAGACTTGAGCCTGTTGCTATAATCCTTGACTTAGCAGTAGAAGAAATTCTCACAAAGGGACACAGAAACGATTGAGAAAGAACAGCCAAGAAGTTAAAGAAGATTCAGAAAAATATCAGCATGTGGAATCTAGCACAGTGTTGGAGAAATGGAAGTGGACTGTAGCTACACTGTTCCTGAGAGAGGGAGAGAAAACCCATTTCCATTTTATTTATGTAGTAACCTTGATGCTTGGCAAGGGCATCCAAAGCACTAGACTCATGCCTTCAGCCCTCCTCAGGCAAGACTGTAGTGTATGAAAAAAACTGATGCTTAAAGAATAATAACAGAGGCTGGTTGGTCGGGATACGACTATGACCTCCATGGGGTAGTAGAGTTTCTGTTTTCTGCTTCCCCTTGGCCTTTCTGGAAGTCTGATGAACCACATTACAAAGCAAACCAATTATATTCTAAGGGAGGGGAGGGGTCGGGGGAGGATGGGTGGAGGGAGGGCAATTAGTGGGAACACACCTACGGTGCATCTTAGCAGGGTACTGGCGAAACTTATTAAAGGTAGAGTATTAATGTCTTTACATAGTGATCAAGGAAATGCCATGAAGGATATCTGTAACAGTACGATCAAAATATTTCTGAATGTATATGAATCGTTCCCTGTGATTGCACCAATGTACATAATTATGATTCAATAAAATTATTAAAAAAAAAGTGAAGTTATAAAGCTAAGGCCTGGGGGCCAAGACTGATGCAGTCTTATTTACTTCTTACGGATTTGGGATCCTGTGCATTTTAAAATAGCCTTGTTGGTTTAACATCATTTCCCAAATAGGCTACTACTAGAAAACTCTGTATATAGTCTTAAAATTGTTGCATGATTTTCGATGTTTATGATGGCAGGGAAATAACCCTGGTATTGGGTATGAAGAATTACAAGAAACTCATGTGTCTCTTAAGTTTTACTATAAACTTTCCATTGGTAGAGGGGCTGTAAACTATTAATTCCATTGCTTTCTAATATCATAGAATATCTTTGGGCTCTTTTCACCTCAGTACCCAAGTATATTCCCTGTAGTGATGCTATTTCACAGGAATCTTTCTGTTCACCTTTCAGATTCCTCCAGTGTAATTGGTGGAGGAAGGAGATAACCTGAATCTAATGGAAAAGATCAACAGAGCCCAGTTCTATGCACTTGTCCAATTTCCTGAGTGGAGACAAGAAGAAGCAAAGATTCTATCTTTTGGGACATACGTTAGTCTTTGCCACAAACAACAACAAGGTACTTTTGACAAACAGGATTTCAGAGAACGAAATAGTGGGAGATAAAAAGATCAGTGCTAACTCAGAGTTTTGAGATTTCATGTAGTAAATTCCTAAATGTAAGAACATTTTTCTAACAGTCTCTCACTCTGTATTACTGAATTTATAAATCCTGTTTTTCTGCAGTGATTTGCTGTTTTAAAAGTTTAAATGCTTGTAATTTATACACTTACTAAGCTCTTCTATTAGTTAAAAAAAACCCTTAGAACTTATTCAGTTAGAGAATTTATAATGAGTCTATTCATGATCCTCCTGTGAGGTATCTTGAATTCAAAGGAAAGGAAGCAGGTGCAAAAAACAGGAGACAGCCCAGCTGAACAACCCACAGTAGAATCAGGATTGAACTTCAGACTGCCTAAATCTCAGTGGCAGTTTATATCACCCAGAAAATGAAGGCTTATCTTGACAGCAAATGGTAGAGAATTAATTTTTAAAAGATACCTTGGTGGCACTGAGATCAGGTAGCAATTAGTTTTAGCAATTAACAGCCAACTGTCACTAGTCACAAAAAGGTGAGATATTTTGCACTAGCAACTATTACTTAAGAAAAGGTGATTTTCTTTAGTGATTGCGGTTGTGTGATCAGGCCGGCCACAGATTAGCTAAAATAGTGAAAGTGAGTAATTGTCTTGGCAGCTGTGTTTCAAAAGACACAGCCTCCACCACAAATCCTTAGCTAATGTTGACAGCATCTATTCAATCCCTACATCCAAAGGAAAAGTGAACAAGCTACCCTTGAATCCCAATATATTGTCAACACAATGTTAAATGGACAACTGGTTTTTGTTTGTTTGTTTGTTTGTTTTTGAAGTTTCTGGCCGGGGCTGGGTTTGAACCCAACATCTCCAGCATATGAGGCTGGCTGCATACTCTTTTGAGCCACAGGTGCCGCCCTAAATATACAACTGTTTACTTTTCATTTAGATTATGGAGAAACCACAATCCTTCTTCCTTTAATATTTTAGTCTGAGGATTGAAAGATTGATTTTTTACCTTTTTTTTTGCACAGGCTAGAGTGCCTCACATCAGCCTAGCTCACAGAAACCTCAGACTTCTGAGTTCAAGCGATTCTCCTGCCTTTGCCTCCTGAGTAGCTGGTATACAGGTGCCTGCCACAAGACCCAACTAATTCTTCTATTTTCAGCTCTTTCTCTGGCTGGTCTCCACTTCCGGAGCTGAAATGATCCTCCTGCCTCAGCCTCACAGAGTGCTGCAGGCCTGTGCCACCACGTTCAACCTGGTTTTTCACTTCTTCTCATAACTCTGCCAACGCAGTGGAATGAAGGCTGGAAACTAGAATTTAGAGTAGACTGAACTGTATTTTGCATTGGCACAATGCTGAAATCGAAGAGTTGTGTTCTTGACCATAAACAGCATTATATCAATCAGGGATAACTATATACATGCTGTAAAAATAAGGATAAACAATTATGACAAAAAGGTGGTTTGAGTTCAAGGTTGAGAGATGTTTGTGATATAATAATGCTTATGTATTACATTATAGGGCAAATATTCTAAGTGTTTTCTAGAAAAAAATTAGAAACAATTTTTAGAGTATTTTTATCACCCATTTTACCAGGGTTAAATAAATTAATTATGCATCAATGACACATTCCGAAATGCTTATAGAGTATTTGTCTTGTTTGTTTAAAATCAGATAAATCACTTTTGAGTTCCTCCAAGGTATGACTTCAGCTGTGTTTACAAATTAAAATTCATTAGGAACACTGATCATTTGTATATTGTAAAATCAGATTTAACTACCATTTTATGTAAACCAGTATATTAACAGCCTTGATTTTATAAAACTTTTGTGTCTATGTAGTGGTTAAAGAGCAGTATTGAGAAAACTGCCTGGATTTGAATCTTTACTCGTCTACTTACTGGCAGTGACACTTGGCCAACTTAATTATGCCTCTGTTTTTCTAGCTGTAATATGAGGATAGTAAAAGTACTTAACTCACAGGGCTGTTATAACAAATTATTTAATAGATGCAAAGCCTTACAATAGTGGCTATTCCATGACAAAAGCTCTGCAGGTCTGTCTCATGTCACACGTGATTAGAGGCCAATAGGTGGGCAAGAAATGCAGAGAAAGGATGACAAAGGTTAAATCCTATATGAAATAATTTTTTAAATATTAATATCTCAGAAAAACTTTCCTCTCTCAGAAAGAGCACCACAGTTAATCATTCAAAAAACTTATTAAGATATCAATTTTTTTTCCTTAGGGACTATCCACCAAAAAGTTTTTCTTTATGTTTTTAAGATTCTTGCATTTAAAATTTATGAAGACTTGGTTATGCTGACTGCCTTGGGAGTTTCTATGATACTATAAAGCCAGTCAGATGAAGAATATAAATGCCTGCTGTAAATAAAGTGGTGAGTATTATTCAAACTTTTAATTAGCTGTGAGAGTTGGGAAAATATGCCCTGGATAATTAATGTTCCCAGAAAACTATAAAAGCTTGTTTTATTTAGGTCTCTTCTGTTCCAAAGTTTTTAATTTATTTTTGGTAGGAACTAAAAACTAAAACCAAAGAGACAGCTGCTTCTGTTTTGTACTTTTCTACCATATCCTTTATTAGTGATCATAAAAAGGGCTAAAATCGGGAACCGAAGCTACATGAGGTTTCAGTGGTCTCTGAACTAATTTCAAGTTGGTTCTGAGATCATTAAGTTTGGGTTGATAAAAACCTTAGTCTGAATCGTGGCTAGGCCAGTTACCAGCTATTTCTTTTTGCACAAGTTCCTTGAATACTTTAAGCTTTAGTTTCCTCCTATGTCAAATAGAGATAACAGTATTTACTAATGACTTTTGAAATTTAAATTAGGTAATTTACAAAAATATTTAGTATATTCCTTGGCACATAATAGTTGTGGAATAAATGTGGGCTATAATGTTGGTGATGATGATGCTGGTGGTGGCGACAGCTATTGATTCTGCACCACTAACACTTCTGTCGTTACTCACTGAGTAACCTAGTCTGATGTTCCTTCTACTTCCATAATTTTTCTTCTGTCTCCCTTTTGAGATCCTCCCTCCAACCATTTAAAATAAGTTTTCAAGTATCTTTCTGGTTTCTATTTCATTTCTCACAATGCAATCTCTCCTCAATCTAAACTTCGATCTTTCCCAATCTAAAAGTCTCCCCATCATTAGGTATTTCTTTTGATTGTTACGAGCCCTAACTCTGGCCCTGTCTTGTTTCCTGAGTTCCTGATATGACTAACATATTACATAGAAGTGCTGAACCATCACTCCAAGCAGTGATGTTATGGCAAACTGGCTCTCAAAAAAACCAAAAATAAAATGGTAATTTGTAGCACTACCACTTTCTGTAGTACAAATACTATCATCCTGGTCTAGTTCAAGCTACCAACTCACCATTACTAAATGCAGAGGTAGGAGGAGATATGCGTGCTGACTCCACACCACCAAAATTTTCCCAACTCTTAATGTCCCAAACAAAAATGGATCCTTTGTTCTAACCCTAGTTGATAGCACATTATCCCCCAATTAATCCAGATTAGAAACACCAGAGGCAGCCTTGGTGGCATTTGAGGTAATCCTCTATTGGTCGTTTTCACACCCCTGTGTCTTAGCTAGCGCTGCTGGCTCAGCCTGGAGGGTCTTGCCCACATTCTCACAGTGAAATTCTTCAGACCTGACCTCAGATATTGACTTCCTTACTCCACTCTCCAATGAGAGTCTTCTCTGTACTCACACTACACAGTTCTAAAATAGAAATATCTGTAGTTGCTTCATTAAAAGCAAAGCCAGCTTTTTCAAGATAAATAAAGGGAGGAAAATTCCACTAGAGGGTGGGAATGTGGATTGGACAGTTCTGGGATTCAGTCATTCACAATCCTCGCAGGAAAGTCTCCTGTGGGACAAAGCCAACAATGTGGTGGCCTCGAATGGGCCTCTTCCTTCACTATGGTGCGTTGAGGGTGCACTTTTCTTTTCTTTTCTTTTTTTTTTTTTTGAGACAGAGCCTCAAGCTGTCGCCCTGGGTAGACTGCTGTGGCATCCCAGCTCACAGCAACCTCCAATTCCTGTGCTCAAGCGAGTCTCCTGCCTCCGCCTCCCAAGTAGCTGGGACTACAGGTGCCCGCCACAACGCCCGGCCATTTTTTGGTTGCAGCCGTCATTGTTGTTCGGCGGGCCCGGGCTGGATTTGAACCTGCCAGCTCAGATGTACATGGCAGGCACCGAGCCCTTACATTTTTATTTCACTGATTTTTCTCTGTTATTCTTTTGTCTTCTTTTTCTTTTTATTTATTTATTTATTTATTTATTTTGCTGGTTTTGGCCAGGGCTTGGTTTGAACCTGCCACCTCCAGCACATGGGGCCGGTGCCCTACTCCTTTGAGCCACAGGCGCCGCCTCCTTGTCTTCTTTTTCTTGTTTTCCTTTCCAATCTTTATGATTTTTTGTTCTGTTTACTCTTGGTTAAATTTGTTCTTTTTCTTTAAGGCTGACTCTCCGTCACCCTGGGCAGAGTGCTGTGGCGTCATAGCTCATAGCAACCTCAAACTCCTGGGCGCAAGTGATCCTCCTGCCTCACCCTCCCCACTAGCTGGGACTATAGGCACCTGCCATAAAGCTTGGCTAATTTTTCTATTTTTAGTAGAGATGAGGTATCACTCTTGCTCAAGCAGGTCTTGAACTCCTGAGCTCAAGGCGGGTTCCTGCCTGGGCCTCCCAGAGTGCTGGGATTGTAGGCGTGAGCCACCGCGCCCAGACTTGTTCTTCTTTTTCTAGTTTCTAAACTTAGAGGCTGAAGTCATAGATTTCAGATTTCTAAATGTTTGGTGCTATCAGTTTCCCTTTAAATATTGCTACAACTATATCCCCAAAATGCTTATATGTTGTGTTTTGATTTTATGCAATTCAAAATACTTCACAATTTTCCTTTTGATTTTTTTCTTAGGCCTGTGTGTTCCTTAGAAACATTATTTAGCTTCCAGGTATTTGGCTATTTTCCAGAGATTTTTTTGGAAAAGTAACTTTTTTTTCTCTCACTGCTTTTATGATTTTTATCTTATTCTGCAAGCTACACTAAGTCTAGATAGCAAATCCTTTTAATGTAACCTGCGTGGTATTTAGTAGCCTTCGTGAATCTGTGGATGATGGCGCTATCGTATCTGGGAATTGCTCATTTTCTCTTCAGAAAATGTTATGCTCCCCTCTCTCCTCTGAAGCTCCAATTAACTCCCCTCCCAGGTCTGTCAATCCCTCTTCTACACTTTGCACCCTTTTGTCTGTCTGTGCTGCATTCTAAATCATTCCTTCTGGTGTAGCTATCAGTTTATGGATTCTTTTCTCAGCCACATCCAATCTGTTTAACCTATCCGTACAATCTGTAATGATTGTGCTTGCGTTTTCAAAAGTTCTATCTGTTCGTTCCTCAAATCTGCTAGATCGCTCTCCTCGTGTCCCATTCCCTGAAGATATTGTCAAAATGGCTCATTGCTTGTGGCTCAAGCGGCTAAGGCACCAGCCACGTGAGCTGGTGGGTTCGAATCCAGCCTGGGCTGCTGAACAATGACGGCTGTAACCAACAAAAATAGCCGGGCATTGTGGCAGGTGCCTGTAGACCCAGCTACTTGGGAGGTAGAGGCAGGAGACTCACTTGAGCCTAGGAATGGAGGTTGGTGTGAGCTGTGATGCCACGGCACTCTATCCAAGGTGACAGCTTGAGGCTCTGTCTCAAAAAAAAAAAAATATATATATATATATATATATATATAGTCAAGCTTATCTTTTATTTCCTTAAACATAGTTCACATACTCATCGGTTCCTGTCACAATAATGTTGCTCATTACCCTCTGAGAATTGTTTGTGAATTGCCTGAGAAAGGTGAAAGCATCTGTTTTCCAGAGGAGAATGTGGAAAACCACAGGCACTGTTGGGACGGTGCCTGTGGCTCATCGAGTAGGGCACTGGCCCCATATACCGAGGGTGGTGGGTTCAGATCCAGCCCCAGCCAAACTACAACAAAAAAATAGCTGGGCATTGTGGCGGGTGCCTGTAGTCCCAGCTACTCAGGAGGCTGAGGCAAGAGAATTGCCTAAGCCCAGGAGTTGGAGGTTGCTGTGAGCTGTGACGTCACAGCACTCTACTGAGGGTGATAAAGTGAAACTCTGTCTCTACAAAAAAAAAAAAAAAAATAGCCACAGGCACTGTCATCAGTACATGACCTCCCGGGTCCAGACGGGTGGCGTAAGGGTTTCTGGACACCCTGGGTGATACATCTAGAACAGAAGTGACAGGAAGGGCTGGGCTGGTCACACAGCTGCTGGGAGCCCCTCCTGCCCCCAGCAACACTGAGCTGACCTCTCCGGCTTCCTGAGGTCATGAGGAAGCCAGATTTCTGCTTACCCTCACCCTTCAGGAAAGATTTTTTTTTTTTTTTGAAACAGAATCTCAAGCTGCCACCCTCGGTAGAGTGCTGTGGCATCACAGCTCACAGTAACCTCAAACTCCGGGGCTCAAGCGATTCTCTTGCCTCAGCCTCCCAAGTACCTGGGACTACAGGTGCGTGCCACAACACCTGGTCATCTTTTTTTGTTGTTGTTGCAGTTGTCATTGTTTTTTTTCAGCTGGCCCAGGCCAGGTTTGAACCCACTGGCCTGGGTGTATGTGTTCAGCACCCTACCTACTGAGCTACGGGCACCACACAGAGATCTCTTTTATATATATAATTTATATATATAAATATATATATATATTTTAGAGACAGAGTCTCACTTTGTCGC
The DNA here is from genome assembly GCA_963573935.1 of Arctocebus calabarensis. Taxonomy (NCBI): domain Eukaryota; kingdom Metazoa; phylum Chordata; class Mammalia; order Primates; family Lorisidae; genus Arctocebus; species Arctocebus calabarensis. The sequence continues at coordinate 17,453 of CAUYON010128163.1, read as the reverse complement.
CCTCGCTACAGTGCCATGGTATCACAGCTCATAGCAACCTCCAGCTCTTGGGCTTAGGTGATTCTCTTGCCTCAGCCTCCTAAGTAGCTAGGACCACAGGTGCCTGCCACAATGCCCGACTATTTTTTTATTGCAATTTGGCCAGGGCCTGTTTTGAACCTGCCACCCTCAGTATATGGGGCCAACACCCTACTCACTGAGCCACAGGTGCTGCCCCTATTTTTAACTTTTTTGAGACAGAGTCCCACTCTGTCGCACTGGGTAAAATGGCATGGTGTCATAGCTCACAGCAACCTCAAACTCCAGGGCTCAAGTGATCCTCCTGCCTCAGCCTCCTGATTAGCTGGCTGGGACTACAGGCTCCCACCATGATGCCCAGCTGGTTTTCCTATTTTTAGTAAAGACAGGGTCTAGCTCTTCTTCAGGCTGGTCTCAAACTCCCAAGCCTAAGCAATCCACCTGCCTCAGCCTCTCAGAGTGCTGGGATGACAGGTGTGGTCTACTGAGCCCAGCCTAGAGATTTCTTTTAGATCCCTCCTTGAGTAGCCTTGGATTTGATGACTTTTTCCCCAGCCCTTGGAGACTGTCAGAACTAAAGCATAATATAATCTCCTGTGTCTGTGAGCAAAGGCAGCCTCCAGCACTGGGACTTTTTTTTTTTCTTTTTTTGAGACAGAGCATCACTGTGTTGCCCTCAGTAGAGTACTGTGGCATCACAGCTCACAGCAACATCAAACTCTTGAGCTTAAGCGATTCTCTTGCCTCAGGCTCCCAAGTAGCTGGGACTAAAGGCACCCGCCACAATGCCTGGATTTTGTTGTTGTTGTTGTCGTCGCAGTTGTCATTGTTGTTTGGCAGGCCCGGGCCCAGGTTCAAACCCACCAGCCACGGTGTATGTAGTCAGCGCCCTGACCTCTGAGCTATGGGCACCAATCCCGGGCCGGCCCTTTCTGTGTTTCTACTTTCCACTGAATTCTGACTGTGATCCTTTATTCCTGTCAGTTCTCTGACGTCTTTCTGGGGTTGTTCGGGATGGGAGGCGCGATCCACATAATTTCATCCACCACATTCTGTGAAGCACAGCTTTGCTTCATTTTTTTCTGTTCTTCTGTTTCCCATTTGCCACAGCTCATCTAAACTTGAGTGATTTTTGCCTGGTGTTTTTTAGTGTGCAATTAACATATACTCATTTTTAAAACTAGGAAAATGCGAACAGATGTGAGGAAGGAAACCTCATAGTTTCCTGTCTCATAGTCTCATAGTCTTCTTGTTAGGGCAGAAAACACAGAGTTTAAGATATAAAGTCTAGGGCAGCGCCTGTGGCTCAGCAAGTAGGGTGCGGCCCCATATACCGAAGGTGGCGGGTTCAAACCCGGCCTCGGCTGAACTGCAAAACAGAACAATAGCTGGGCGTTGTGGCAGGTGCCTGTGGTCCCAGCTACTCGGGAGGCTGAGGCGGGAGAATCGCCTAAGCCCAGGAGTTGGAGGTTGCTGTGAGCTGTGTGATGCCACCACAGTCCACCGAGGGCGATAAAGTGAGACTCTGTCTCTACCAAAAAAAAGATATAAAGTCTAGAATTTATCTTATCTTCTTAGAAGAAGAGAAGGAGCGAGAGAATGGAAGAGAGTGGGGAAAGGGGGAGAAAAGACAGCAGAGAGGTGGCGGTGTGGCACCCCAAGGAAAGAAGTGGGAAAAGCTAGCACTGCGGCCCAGTGGCTAGGGGACTTTGAGGGGCTGTAAATTGGTGGGGTACAGTGGAGAAACTGCTGTGCCCCATTCTTCCTTTTTGACGGCAGGCAGATAACAAAAACCGTGAGGAGTCAAGTCCGAGAGCCAGCTCCCTGACCTGACAGGATTATCAGATTATTTCAGTCCTCCACAACATAAATCCATCTTTGAGATATGGCAGAAGCCCGTGGCTCCTTCTGGCTGTTCACTCAGGAACTCTGTAAAACAGGGTTTACTCTGTCACCCAGGCGGGGGTGCGTGGTATCAGTCTAGCTCCCAGCAGCCTCAAACTCCTGGGCTCGAGTGATTCTCCTGTCTCAGCCTCCCAGAGTGCTGGGATTACAGGTGTGAGCCACCATGCCCAGCCCCAACAAAAAAAATTTTGAAAGAGAAAGATTTACATCTCTTTCAGCATTTTCAGACCTTGTACGTGACAAAGGTCCTAACAAGTGTGGTGCCTGCCCACAGGAGGACTTGTACGACTGATCTTTAACTGCTACTAGAAACTTCCAGGATGAGGGATTTTTCTGTTATCTTTGCAAGGCCCCCCCTTTTCATTTCCCTCCCACATTGCCACTCTCGCATTGGGGTGATTTTCTGCTGATGGAACCCAAGCAAACATCCATGCTGTGGTGCCATCCATGTGGCTGGAGTACGTCCAGGTCTCCTTCACTCTTGCTATTTCCTGCCCCCATTGTTATGATCTCAGAGGCACCACACGAAGACCAAGACAGTCTGCAGGGTATCAGACGTGAGGATGGGGAAGCAGGAAACACCTAAACCCAGAAAAGAGAACAGAAAATGGAACAAACAATGGAAGCAATGCTGGAAATGCTGACTGCACTCTAGGAGACGGTCCCCAGCACCCCTGACTGCAGCCTAGGAGACGGTCCCCAACACCCCTGACTGCAGCCTAGGAGACGGTCCCCGAACTGCTGACTACAGCCTAGGAGACGGTCCCCAGCACGATTCCAGTTACCCTGCAATCAGGTGAGGAAACCAGGAAGCTGTGTGAGTCTCAGCCCACGGCCTGCTTCCCGGGAGTGTGACCCCACCACACCCAGACCCAACATAGATAGGGTCCCAGCTTCCCTGTGTACAGTTAGCAGAGGTGCCAGACCAGGAAAGTCACAGAGCACAGAAGTGGAACCTCGGCCAGGCACCGGGGCTCCCGCCTGTGATCCCAGCACTCTGGGAGGCCCAGGCAGGGGGATCGCCTAAGCTCAGGAGTCCAAGACCAGCCTGAGCAAGAGTGAGACTCCGTCTCTGCTACAAATAGAAAAAACTAGGCAGGGCTGGTGGCAGGTGCCTGTAGTCTCTGCAACTCCGAAGGAAGGCTGATGCAGGAGGGTTGCTGTGAGCTGTGAAGCCACAGCATTCTACCCAGGGTAACCGAGTGAGACTCTGCCATAAAAAAAAAGAGAGAGAAGTGCAAGCCTGTCACTGATGCTAAATTTGTTTTTAAAAAGGTAAAACTCCTCTACCAAATGGTTTAAGATGCTGATGATTCTGAAAGTCTGTAGATTTTAAATCCCTATCATACCCCTGTTTTGAGCATCTGGCTTTTTAATCCTATCTGTCCCAGGAACCAGCCATTTGCAGCCTGATAATCCCATGTTAACAACATATGCTCAGGGCTCACAGGGCAGCACCTTCATTCCAGCTGCCTGACTGTGGAAACTCATGACACCGAACCCTAATTCTCAATTCTCAAGAAGGGCCTGCCTCACTATCGCTGCACGTACTCTGACCACAAGCCATCTGGAGGAGGCCAGATGTTAACCCTTCAGGGAAGTGTGGTCCTGAAACCTCCACTGTGGGCAGAGAGCTGCCCACATCCTCCGGTTCCTGGCACTGCTGGTGAATGATGCAACAATGTAGAATATGAAATGCAGAATGTCTTCTCTACCAGAAATGGAGTGCAGGAGTGTCGTAAGAGGCATGCCCAGTTACACACCAGGAAGCTGAACTTGGGAGTTGGCTCTGTATTACTCAGGATTTCAAAGATATGTCAGAAGTAACATTCCTGTTATCTGATTTTCAAGTAAGTCAAAATGTCCCCATTAACCTTTACTCTTCTGGTACCAGGGATACTCTAGAAATTTCATGCAGCATAATTCTTGTTCTGTGTCTTTCTGCCAGTAGATTTTAATCTCCTTACCTTATTCACATTTGTATCTCCAGGACAAAAATGCCTCACTGTTTGTTAAATGTTAATAAATTACGAATAAACAGAAAATGAATTAAGTCCCCAAATGACTCATAAAATGTTTCTTTGTCAAAACAGGGAAAGGCCAGGTGCGGTGGCTCATGCCTGTACCTGTAATCCCAGCAACCTGGGAGGCCGAGGTGGGAGGATCACTCGAAGTCAGGAGTTTGACACCGGCCTGACCAAGAGTGAGACCCACAAGTCTATAAAAAATTTAAAAAATTGCTGGCCATTAGGAGCACCTGTAGTCCCAGTTACTTAGGAGACTGAGGCAGGAGGGTTACTTGAACCCAGGAGTCTGAGGTTGCTGTAAGCTCTGATGACACCACTGGACTCAAGCATGGGCAACCGAGAGAGATTTTGTCTCCAAAAAACCCCACCCACCCCCCTGAAAAACCAGGGGAATATATTTTTTTATTTTTTTTGAGACAGTTTCACTATGTGGCCCTCAGTAGAGTGCCTTGGCGTCACAGCTCACAGCAACCTCAAACTCTTGGGCTTTAGTGATTCTGTTGCCTTAGCCTCCCAAGTAGCTGGGACTACAGGCGCCTACCACACGCCTGGCTATTTTTTGGTTACAGTTGTCATTGTTGTTTAGCAGGCCCAGGCTGGGTTCAAATCTGCCAGTTCCAGTGTTTGTGGCCAGTGCCCTACCCATTGAGTTACAGGTACTGAGCCAAGGGGAATATTTTAGCCAGTCAAATACTTAGTGAGTACAGTATACACAGAACATCAAGTTCCAAAGACTAAGAAGCATAGATAGACACTTAATATCATAACTCAAGTGAGATAAAAATGAAGATTTGGAAAAGACTGGCTGCATTTTGCTTAAGACACAGAAAGAAGGGTTTAGACTGCATGAGGCCTGCCGCTCTCACTACAAGGCTGTATTCTTAACTTTAACATCCCCATTAAAGAATCTGGTGTCAGGGCAGTGCCTGTGGCTCATGTACCGAGGGTGGCAGGTTCAAGCCCGACCCTGGCTGAACTGCAACAAAAAAATAGCCAGGCGTTGTGGCAGGTGCCTGTAATCCCAGCTACTTGGGAAGCTGAGACAGGAGAATCACCTGGGCCCAGGAGCTGGAGGTTGCTGTGAGCTGTGAAACCATGGCACTCTACCAAGGGCAACAGAGTGAGACTCTGTCTCTTAAAAAAAAAAAAAAAGAATCTGTGTATCAGCTCTCACTCAGATTCATGATTCCTATGTGCCTATTTTTCTTTCTTTTTCTTTTTTGCTATAGCTAGAAAAGGAAGGCTCATGGTGGGGCAGAGAGGCCTAATCCTAACCCTGCTGACAGTAAAGACACTAATTGGTTATTCCAAGGAACTGGCAGAAAGTGACCCAGGGCAGAGCCAGCATGAGGTCACCTGCTCCCTCTCTGCCACTAGAGACTCAGCAGCCGCCCACCCCATTGAATGTGCCACTGTCCCAGTCTCTTGGAGATCCTACTAGTAGACAGTGGGCTAATGATTTTATAAGTCATGGACATTTCCACACCTCGTATGTCATGGGGAAATGCATACTAAATCAACAAGATACCCCCACACATGTATCAGAGTTGACAAAACACAGAACAGAACAAACCAAATGCTGGCGAGGAGGTGGGATATATTTCCCGATAAGTCATATGTTTAATGTTACCTTCACTTCATCCAAAAACAAGAGAACTGTTTGGCAATCAGGACCCAGCAGGTGGGTGCGTGGATACCCATGCCCACCTGCCAGGAGGGCGGACCTGGGTCTGCGGCCTGCCATGTGAGTTTCTGCTCTGCTCACAGGTTGGGCCTTGAGTAAGTGTCCACTGTGGCCTCAGTGTTGGTCCCTGGCTTGCCTGGTCCTCGCTTGGTGTCTCCAGGAGCCCATGATGAAGATGACCTGGGCGTTTCACTTCTAAGCTGCGGCCGCCAGGATCACTCCACTCTACAGAGATCAGCCTTGCCCAGGTGCACACACAGCTTTGTACATTAACAATGTACAGTAATGAAAGAATAGCAAAAGAAGAGAAAAACCACGCATTCAGGTCCCTAGACTTGCCATATATTTAAATTTCCAGGTATTGGGCTGGGCATGGTAGCTCATGCCTATAATCTCAGCACTCTGGAGGCCGAGGCTGGAGGATCCCTCGAACTCAGGAGTTTGACATTGCTGTGAGCTATGACACCACAGCACTCTACCCAGGGCGACAGAGACTCTATATCAAAAACAGAAGAACTAGCCAGGTATTGAGGCGGGCACCTGTAGTCCCAGCCACTCAGGAGGCTGAGGCAGAAGGATCACTTGAACCCAAGAGTTTTTTTTTTTTTTTGAGACAGAGCCTCAAGCTGTCACCCTGGATAGAGTGCCGTGGCATTGCAGCTCACAGCAACCTCCAATTCCCGGGCTCATGCGAGTCTCCTACCTCCGCCTCCAAGTAGCTGGGACTACAGGCACCCGCCCGGCCATTTTTTGGTTGCAGCCGTCATTGTTGTCTGGCGGGCCCAGGGGCTGGATTCGAACCCGCCAGCTCAGGTGGACGTGGCTGGCGCTTCAGCTCGTTGAGCCACAGGCGCCGAGCCTGAATCCAAGAGTTTGAGGTTGCTGTGAGCTATGATGCCATTGCACTGTGCCCATGGTGACAGAGTGAGACTGTCTCAAAAATAAGCAAAGACATAAATAAATAAATTTCCAGGTACTGCCTGCCAGGTACCCTCCCTTTCCCTGACCCCTGACCCATCCCTGCCCAGCTCCCCAGAAGTGGGCAAGCTGCACCTTGCATATTCCTAGGTGACAGTATTTTACAAACCAGACAGTGGCTTTGTCTTTCAGCATCAGGTTTCTTGGGCCCCTGGACTGCACAGAGACGACCCTTTCGAGGGTCAGAGTGGAAGGGCTAGGAGATGACCAGGGCGTGGGCCAGACAGAGCTTCCTCCCAGTTCCTCCCAGCGGTGGACAAGAAGCGTCAGACACCCACACCCCTGAACCCAAGGCCGAGTGGGGTGGCCGCGAGCCGGGTCACCCCAAAGCCCCACGGGCCTCAGTTTCCTCGGGGCCCGCGGCTGATGCAACACGGCCCGGGAGTTGGCCCGGCCCAGCCCGCCGTGCCCGGCGCGGCCGCCAGGGGGCAGCGTTTCCCCGCGGAGGCTCCGGCTCCCGCATGATGCAAACGTTGCATCATCCTCCGCGGCGGGGGAGCGTCTGCAGTGTCGCCGGCCGGGCCAGCAGCGCTCCCCGCCCGGGAGCTACACACGCGCCTCGACGCTCCGGATGCGACGAGGCGCTGCGGGCACGCGGAGGCCGGGAGGGAGCGGGAAGCCTCTTCTGGACGCCCGCCCGCCTCCGCCGAGGCTCCTCCTGCTCCGCTGTGCAGGGCCCGGGGGCTTTAAGGGCCGGCGGGGCCGCCCGGCTCCGGCCGCCTCTTCCGGTGCGCACCGGGCCTGCTCCCCTGGGGCGCTCACCAGCGGGAGGCCTTCCTCGTTAGAAGGGAACAGAGGGGCGGGGGGAGAACGCGAATCTGCACCCCGTGGAGTCGCAGGCACCTGCATCTCTGCTGCGTCTATGGAGACCAGGGAGTTACTGTTTGCTCGGCTGCTCCGAAAACAAATGAGAGCAGAAAAACAAATCTTACTTCTGGCTCAATTATGGCCAGGGCTGACTGCTCGCAGTTTCGTCATCTTCATCATCAACGCACTGGCAGGAGTAGGAGGGGGTGACCTCTGTGCCTCCCGTGACCGAGCCCACCCTTGCCCAGGGCTCCTGACCCAGCTTTCCTGTCCCCACTTTCCTCCAGGCCACCGTCACCCTGTCCCCACTGGCTCAGCCTCATACAGCTCATTTGAGTAGTTTTTGTCTGGAGGGTTTTTTGGGGTTTTTTAAGGATTTTCTTTCTTTTTTAATTTTTATTTATTTATTTGAGACGGAGTCTCACTATGTCGCCTTGGTAGAGCACTGTGGAGTCACATCTCATAGCAACCTCAAATTCTTGGGCTTAAGGGATTCTCCTGCCTCAGCCTCCCAAGTAGCTGGGACTACAGGTGCCTGCCACAACGCCTGGCTATTTGTTTGTTGGAGTTGTCATAGTTGTTTAGCAGGCCCTGGGGGGGTTTGAACCTGCCAGCCTTTGGCGTATGTGGTTGGCACCCTAACCACTGAGTACCAGTGCTGAACCTCTTTTTTCTTTCTTTCTTTTTTTTTGTTTGTTTGTTTGTTTTTGTTGTTGTTGAGATAAAGGTAGGTTTGCAGGAGTTGCACATGGTTTCAAGACTCCTCCCATGCTCATCTTCCGTACCATGGCATATTGGGCAAAGAAACCAACATGGCTTTGAAAGAAATAATAGATTTCTTTGACATGTTTTGTATGGCTGTCCAGAGAACTCAGTCGCTCCCCCCCCCAACTCAGAGGGATATTTGTATCTGCAGAGGCTGCCCCTGAAGCAACAGTTGGGCCTTCCACAGATCTAGAAAGATGAAGTGACAGTTGGCTACCTTTCAAGGTCAGAAAGGAACTGTCATCCTCTCCTCTCTGTGCAGGCTAGACCCTGCTGGACCCTGAGGGTTTGGCACAACTAAACCCCCTTTGCTGGCCAGGCTTCCTCCCCTGTACCCTGATTTGCCCTAGTACAAGTTTGGGACTATGGTCTGAGCCCTCAGGCTTTTTGTAACCAAAAGATGGTGCAGCAGCCCCAGCATCACCTGGGAGTGGGGTAATCACTGTGGTTCTGCCTCCCACCCCCAGGAGAGAAAAAAACTTTGACCTGAGGAATCTCACCCTGAGAGGCCTAAAAATGATACTGCAGTGTTATCCTCTCCCCACTTTAAACTATGTATTTATCTGGAAGCCACCAACTGTCGCCACAGGTGGCTATAAGTAGCTATAAATTAACGTAATAATGACACACCCAACACTGTAACCCACACTCAATGGCTCCACAAAGGATGGTCACCAGTCAATGTTATCTCTGTAAACCAAGGAAGACCCCTTTCAAAGAACTTCCTATCAGCCATCCAGGTCCTCCTTTTTGCCTGTAAAAGAAGAAACAATTAAATTCACGTAGCAGGGAGGTAGGGAGGGGATTCCGCAAATTCCCACCTAATGGATACAATGCACCTGTGTAAGGCACACTTCCTGGGAGAAGCTCTCAACTACAACTCAAACTTCACCTTACAAATGCAAACAATGTAACCTAATCTTATGTATCCTTCTAGTGATCCAAAATTAAAGAAAAATCCACTCTTAGCAGGGTGTGGTAGCTCAAGCCTGTAATCCTAGCACTCCAAGAGGCCAACAGTGGGAGGACAGCTTGAGGTCAGGACTTGAAGACCAGCAAGAGCAAGACCCCATCTCTAACAAAAGTAGAACAACTAGCTGGGCGTTGTGGCTGGTGCCGGTAGTCCCAGCTACTTGGGAGGCTGAGGCAGGAGAGTCACTTGAGCCCAGGAGTGTGAGGTTGCTGTGAGCACTCTGGCTGGGGTGATAAAGAGACACTCTGTCACAAAACAAACAAACAAAAAAAATGAGTAAGTAATGGGAAAGTTTACCCTTGGGACAGTGTGGGCCTGTGCTCCTGGCTGCAGACCTCAAGCCTCTCCTGATAGGCTCTGCTTACCTGAATCTCCCCTGTAGGTCGACACCGTGTGCACGTTAAGAAATCTGTGCTTTTTCTCTGTGGGAGGGGATGTTTGAACTTTCAGAGGTGGAGGGACAAGTTTCCCTGGGGCCCCCACAGCTCATTGTATTAACAGAGTGCCACGCGTTGTTTGGACCTCCCTGGGCTTTCCCTCCGACATCCTTTCTCTGTCCCCATCCTGGACCCCACACAGGAGATGATGCTGCGTGTAGACATGGCTCACTGTGCAGGGGACAGGGACCTAAGCCAGCATGGGGTTCCCCAAGGCCCACAGGCCTCATTCTTCCAGTTGCTCCAAGATTCTAAACATCTGTCACCAGATACTGAGCTCCAGCTACAGGATGCCATGAGGATCCCTGGAACCTTGGTGGGTGGAGGTGGAGGGATGGAGGCCTCGAAGTGCCTTGCTCCCACCCCACCTCCCCACGGGCTCAGCTTCACTGCCAACCCCTCTGGACTCTTCTGCCCCCCAGCCAGAGCACCTCTACACCCCACACGCCCATTATCCTGAAGCTGAGGCTCAGCCTCCCCCCACTCCTCTTAGTCCCCCATGACTGTGCTCATGTCCTTCCCGCCTCTGGCCACTCTGCCCAGCGAGGCTGGAGCAGACCCTTCCCACTGCCCAGCAGCGAGGTCTGGAGTTCAACACCCACCCAGGGAGAAAGCAGACTTGGTCTTGTAAGCCCTGTGAGGCCGCAGGCTCTGGGTAATGATGTGACCCTGTAGGGTCCTGGCTTGTGACTAAGGTCCACTCTGGTGCAGCGTGTTGATAGTGCGACAACAGTGCGTGTGTGGGGACCCTGTATTTTCTTCTCCATTGTGCTGTGAACCTAAAACTGCTATAAAATCAACGAAGTCTATTTTTAAAAAAAGCTGGGCGTTATGGTGGGCGCCTGTAGTTCCAGCTACTTTGGAGGCTGAGGCAAGAGAATTGCTTAAGTCTAAGAGTTTGAGGTTGCTGTGAGCAGTGACACTACAGCACTCTACCAAGGGCGACATAGTGAGACTCTGACTCAAAAAAAAAAAAAGCAAAAGACAAGCACCTTGTGGCTTGGCTGGCCTGTTTCCTATTTGAGAGCCTGGGGCAGCAAGTGTCCAGTGGTTCCTGGCGCCCTGACTTCACCCCTCCTTATGCCCCCCTTTGCGAGTGATTTGCACTTACAGAGCCGACCACAGGGCCCTCTGGGCAGTCCCTGTGTGCATGGGGGGCTTAGCCATTCTGGGCTCTGAGAATTCACCTGCCCTGCCCTGTGTTCTGTGCTCAGCCACCATGACAAGTGCCCCAGACGTGGAGGCTTAAACAGGGCTGTGCGGCCTCTCCTTGCCCCTCACATGGCCCTTTGCTGTGTGGCATCCCCGACGTCCCTCTGTGCCTGAATTCCCTCTTCTGATGAGGACAATAGTCAGATTGGATTAGGGCCCCATAGCCTCTTTCTACCGCAATCTCCTCTTTCCTGGCCTAGTCTCCAGATGGACTCACATTCTGAGGCCCCAGGCTTAGGGCTTCAAGATAGGAATTTGGGGAGAACGAAATTCATTCATACCCTCCTCATTTTTTTTTTTTTTTTTTTTGGCCGGGGCTGGGTTTGAACCCGCCACCTCCAGCATATGGGGCCGGCGCCCTACTCCTTTGAGCCACAGGTGCCACCCCACACCCTCCTCATTTTTATCCTTTTTATTGTAAAGCACAGATATAGCAAACCACACCAAAGGGATGTATGCTTAGTGACTCATGTGCAGAGAAAGCCCTGATAACCGCCCCATACCCCACCTCCACCGCAGGGTGAAGAAACAGCAGTTTGCACACTGGGAACCTGCACAGGCCTCATTCCAGACACAAACCCTCGTTTCCAAAGCCCCGGTATCCGCCCGTTACCACGTGTAACCATCATCTTCACACTTCTCTGTGCCTCCCAGGCAGGTGTGCACCCTGGACACTATTCTGTAGATGGGCCCTTTTCAAATTGGTGTGTCTGACACTCTCTGTCTCTTCCACCCGGTTTCTTCCTTTACCCCCTACTGGGCAGCAGCCAAGCCACTCACTCTGGTGAGGAGCCTCCCGCGACCCTGATCTTGCTGGTTGCTCACTCCAGGTGCACTTGTGATCCCCAGGTGGGGCTCTCAGGGTGGTGTTGAAACTGCCCTTACAGACTGATGGAGGGGTGCAAGGTGAGGCCCAGTAAGGGCCCCCAGAGACCCGGGCAGGAGCAGCTCAGCTGGTGTAATGACGGTGATCAGCCAGTGTCCCGTCCCTGTTGCCTCTGTTTCTCCTTTACCCTGGATTTCTTTCTGAGCAATCTTCCAGGTCCTGCATTCCAGGAAGGGACCCACCCAGACCAAGGCACTCACTCTACTGGTCTTGGACCCCCTACCAATGTCCTGCATTCCAGGAAGGGACCCACCCAGACCAAGGCACTCACTCTACTGGTCTTTGACCCCCTACCAATGTCCTACATTCCAGAAATGGACCCACCCAGATAGCAGCCCACACCGACAGCGAAGGACTACTTAAGTCCCCAAACCAACTGGTTAGCAGACCTCATTGCCTGACCCTCTGCCCACCAAACTGTCCTTAAAAGCCCTGTCCACCAGCCGGGCACTGTGGCTCACGCCTGTAATCCTAGCACTCTGGGAGGCCAAAGCAGGTGGACGGCCTGAGCTCTCAAGTTCAAGAACAACCTGAGCAAGAGCAAGACCCCATCTCTAAAAAATAGCCTGGCATGGTGGTGGACACCTGTAGTCTAGGCTGCTTGGGAGGAAGAGGCAAGAGGATCACATAAGCCCAAGAGTGTGAGGTTGTGGTGAGCTGTGACACCATGGCACTGCAACGAGGGTGACAAAGTGAGACTCTGTCTCAAAAAAAAAAAAATCTAAGTATTACTTGGGAAGTTGAAGAAAACCTAAATAAATGTGCTGGGGGCCAATGACTGAGGGAAGAGTCAGGACTAGAAAGGCATCAGCCCTCCGGACGCCATACCCCATCCCTAGCTACAGACTCAGTGCCATTTTCAATAAAACCCCAGAAGGTTTTCTCTTGCATGTGCACGTGTCAAGCTGGTTCTACAGTTTGGGTGGACACAAAAGCGACCTAGAATGGCCAAAGCAAAATGGAGAGAAAAGGAGGCAGAAGGACTTAGCTGTCCAGGTGTGTAGGGAGGCCGAGCGGCACCTGCAAGGGGCGGGCAGGTGAGAAGCTGGACATGTAATTTCACTGGAAACCTGTAGGTGTTCCCTTCATCTCAACTGAAATGTCTTGGCTGAATAATCCTGCATTTTACACCAAAAGGGAAAAGATGAGGAGGAAATCTAGACACCTGGATGCCAAGACCTGGGTTCACCCCAGATCTTCAAAAGGCTTTGTGCCAGGAGGCCTCAGCTTCAAAAGGCAAAGCTGAAAGAGCTAGCTCGTTGTTTTCTTTTCTTTCCTTGCACAGTCTCACTCTGTCACCCTGAGCAGAGTGCCATTACGTTACAGCTCACAGAAACCTCCAACTCGTGGACTCAAGGGATCCTCCTGCCTCAGCCTCCCAAGTAGCTGGGACTATTTCTACTATAGAAATAGTTTTTCTGGCCGGGCATGGTGGCTCACGTCTGTAATCCCAGTGCTGTGGGAGGCGGGTGGATTTCCAGTGCTCACAGTTCGAGACCAGCATAAGCATGAGTGAGACAGAGAAAAGACCCAGTCTCAACCACCAGGAAAGAACACCACTGGGCATTGTGGCAAGCGCCTGTAATCCCAGCTATTTGGGAGGCAACCGGCCTGTGCATCATTTCAAGGACAATGGAAAAAAACAAACAAAAAAATAAGAAAACTAAGAAAAGTAAAAGCCAGCTGAAATAAAAGCAAAAAAGAAAGAAAGAAAGAAAGAAAGAGTTTTTCTATTTTTAATATAGATGGGGTCTCATTCTTGCTCAGGCTGGTCTTGAACTTCTGAGCTCAAGGAATCCTCCTGCCTCAGCCTCCCAGAATACTGGGATTATAGGCATGAGCCACTGGGCCCAGCTAGTTTTTCATTTTCATTAATAAATGATTGGGGAGGGTGGTGCCTGTGGCTCAGTGAGTAGGGCCCCAGCCCCATATACTGAGGGTGGTGGGTTCAAACCTGGCCCCCCGGCCAAACTGCAACAAAAAAAACAGCCGAGTGTTGTGGTGGGAGCTTTTAGTCCCAGCTATTTGGGAGGCTGAGGCAAGAGAATCACCTAAGCCCAGGAGTTGGAGGTTGCTGTGAGCAGTGATGCCACAGCACTTTACTGAGGGTGACAAAGTGAGACTCTAGTGCCAAAAAAAAAAAAAGAAGAAGAAGAAAGAAAAAAGAAATGATTGGGGAATCTTTGGATCAAACTATGAAGTCAGAGTGGCCGCTTCTCCACTCGGGGGAGGTACGGGTTCCTGAAGTGCCCACACAGCTGTGTCTGGCAGTTTTCCTTATTTCTGACTCAGGACTCATGCAGGATGCTGGTGAAACTTTTGGCAACCTATTGAAAAACGATGTGAAAAACAAAAGACCAGCAAGTGAGTGGCAGAAAGTCAAGGGCGGGAAGCCGTTTCTCCGACTTGCCCTGTCAGGTCGGGGAAGTCATTAATCCCTTGGAATGAGATCCCAGCAATTCTTGGGCCCCTCTGGCTGTTTCATTCCTTGGGAATTAATACATAGGATGCTGAGGGCTTTAACAGGTCAGGAGGGGGAGGGTAGGCATGCCACAAGCACATGAGGCCATGGTCTCAGTGATGGGGCAGAAGGGTTCTGCACCCTGTGCCCCACTGACCTGTAGGGTTGCTGGTCAGGAGTCTGTCCAGCCATGGGGATATGGTTCAGCCCATCTGCAGTGGGTCACAGTAGAGTCAGAGGTCCTGGCCACAATCTCCCCCAGTGACAACCACCCAGGGTCTCCTAGAGGCTTCTGCAGGACCCTGTTGAACATCTTGGATCTTCTCCCTAGACAGAGAAAACCCAGCCCTCCTCTTTGCCAGTTGCTTTTGCCTTCTTTGCTCTGTTCCCTGGGGTCTCCATGGTATTTGGTGGGATTCTCTTGGGGAGGAGCAAATGAAAATAAGCTTGCAGGAGGTTTCCCATCTTTATGAAGCAGAGAGACTGTCGCTTCACCGCCTTCACATCTGCTTGGCTAGCAGACTCATGTCTTCAGCCCTGGGCAAAAATAATGCCATGCTCAAATTCTCCAGAGATAATAGTGTGTTTGCTGTAATTAACAACCACACCAGAGAGGCAGGACGTTCCCTACAGAGGGGGCAGGAAGGGCAAGTGCCCCATGGCTGCCAGGCATCCCTGCTCTCCAGGGCTCTCCCTCCCAGAAGGAGCACGCCGGGCCTTGCTGCCAAGACGCAGACACCAGTTACCCTGCTGCAGTGGCAGAGCCCAGCCAAACAGTGGCACCGAGCCCGTGAATGTTATTCTCAGCCACGGAGAGCCAAGGCCAACTCTGATTCGGTGGTGGGTTAAATAAGCAAGATTCCAAACCGTGGATGGAAAGGGCCCAGAAAGAGCGGGCTCAGCTCCCTGCTCAGTCGGAAAGAGCTTCATCAGCTGAAGTGGGATCATGAGCACTCGGGGGCTGGAGCCACTGCGGCGGCAGAGCACACAGGCCCCTCTGTCCCTGCCTGCTGAGAGCTCTTTGTATGTCTGAATAGCTGGCTGGCAACCGGACAGCGATCCAGAGCCAGGAAACAGACGATGGGCGACTTTAACCCGAGAGCCGCTGAGGGAACATGTGTGGGCTCACAGGGACTGTGGCACCACGCACCCAGGCCCAGAGGCCTCCGAGCCTGCACAGCACACAGGTGAGCACATGCACAAGAGGGCTTGGGAGAGTGCCCCTCCCTGTGTGGTAGGGGGAAGATGAGCGCAGCGTGGGCAGAGGAGGGCGCTCCTGGGAGTCATCACGGAGGTCTGGGAGGTGCAGAGGTGGGGGATGCAGGGGAGGGGTTTGGCTTCTGTAAGCAGGGCAGTGGTGGAAAGGGAAGGCTGGCCACAGGATGACGCCCCCAAAGGGAGCCGCACCCTGGGCGCCAGGAGGGACTTTGAAGATGTAATTAAGTTTAGGACCTGGAGATGGGACAGAATCGTGGCTCAGCCGGCCCAGTGTCCTCACAGCAACCTCACCAAGGAAGGCGGGTCAGGGAGGTGCTGCCCCAAGACTTTGAGGACAGAGGGAGAGGCTGAGCCAGCGGGAACCTCGGCCTCTAGACCTCAGCCCTGCCTGCACTTGCCTGTGCCTGGTGAGACCCAGTTTGGACATCTGATCTCCAGAACTGCAGGAGACTCGATGATTATTTTAAGACACTGCATTTGTGGTTGTTGTGATGAAAGGAAACTGACAGAGAAGGCGGGAGGCCTTTGCCAGCCCAGGTGTGGGGTCTGCCAATGTGTCCACTTCACAGCACTCGGGGACAGGGTCCCTTCGGGCCCTCAGACAAGTGGGCTCACGGTAGTTTGCAGCTGACAGCAGCGCTCGGCCCAGAGGGAACCAGGGTCTCAGGTTCTTGGTGGCCCAATGGCCCTTTCCCATGGGCAGCGTCGTGGGTGGGGTGGGGAGGCAGGGAGGGGCAGAGATGCAAGGCCTCTGAAACGGTGCCCCAGGCCCTTTCCTCTTGCTCCCTTCCCCCTGCTGTCCACTTGCTCCTGGAGCTTCTGTCCCTGCACAGAGACAATTAGAAAGGATAGTTCTAGTTCTTTGGTTAAAAAGACACTTTCCTGGGATGCTGATTTCATGACAAATCCAAAAGAGAAAGGAACAGTGTGGGAGGGAGACAAGAGCTCTGTGTGTGGCTCAAAGGAAAAGCTGCTGGGAGCCCAAGAGTGTAGGAGCTGGCACCTGCTCCCTGGGGCTGCCTTGACAAAGGTCACAACCCCATTGTTTAATTCCATTAAAACAATGGAATTTACCCTGGTACAGGCCACAAGTCTGAAGTCAAGGTGAGGACAGGGCTGCGCCCCCTCCCCAGGGTCCAGGCAGGGATCCCCCTGGCCTCCACTGGCCTCTGCTCACTCAGACTACACCTCCAAGTGCCGTGTTCCCTCAGCCTGTCTTCACAGGAGGCCTGCCTCTGGGTTTAAGGTCCCCAGTCCAGCGAGACCCCAATCCACTGAGACTCCCTAAATTTGGCAAGAGCCCCCAATCCAGCAAGACTCCCTAAATCCAGCCAGACCCCACAATCCATCAAGATCCCCAATCCAGCAAGACCCCCCAATCCATGACACCCCCATCCAGTGAGACCCCCAATCCAGCAAGACCCCCCCAATCCATGACACCCCCAATCCAATGAGACCCCTAATCCAGTACGACCTCACCTAAGCTAATTACGTCTCTGAAGACCCTGTTTCCAAAGCCAGTCTCATCCTGAGGCTCTGAGCAGATGTGAATTGGGGGGACTGTCAGCCTGGCACACAGGTTTGCAGGGAATTTTGTCCTCTTTTTGTTTCTGTAGCATTTTAAGTATGGGAAGGGGAAGGAGGAATGCCAAATTCCAGTTTGGGACAGATTGTTATTGCTCATTGCAAAGTATAAAAATGAAACAAATTAAAACCTTCTCTGAGAGGTCTCTTGTTGGTCCGTCAGCCCACAACTCCTCACACAGTGTTTGTCCTGTGCTCAGCTCTGCACCTGCCACTGGTCTAAGGAGTCGGGAGTTTGCTTCTAGAACACTCCCATCTCACCAGGAGGACAAGATTAGCTAATGGCTCTGGCAGCTGCAGCTTTACTGAGATACTGTTCAGCTGCCCTGCCATTCTCCCACTTAAAATATGGAACTCAGGGCGGCTCCTGTGGCTCAGCGAGTAGGGCGCCGGCCCCATATACCGAAGGTGGCGGGTTCAAGCCCGGCCTCGGCCGAACTGCAAAACAAAAAAAAAATAGCCGGGTGCTGTGGCGGGCGCCTGTAGTCCCAGCTACTA
>CAUYON010128162.1:0-52623 GCA_963573935.1 Arctocebus calabarensis | reverse complement strand
GCTGTCTCCCTGTGTCCCCAAAGGGAAGTTTCTGGGCAGATCCCGCCTGGCAGAGATGCCTGAAGTCCTCTCTCCCCAGTCTCACTGTGCCCAGCCGCAAGGAAGCTGTTACTCGTCCGCCATCTTGCTCCGCCCCTATTCAACTTCTTTTTCTTATGTCTTGCGGTTTTTGTGTCATGTTTAAGAATCCTTCATGAGAAACTAGATTCAAAAGAGTGTTTTTTGTATTATGTCCTCATACCTCATGTACAGTTTTACATTTTATAATCAAATACATAATTTACTTTGAGTTACCTTTTGTGGAAGGGATGAAATTTACACTGAGAGTTTTTTAGTGTTTTTATTTTGTTTTGTTTTGTTTTTTTCAACAGATGTTTAATTGTTCCACAGCATTTTTCCAACAGATGTTCAATTGCTCCACAGCTTTGAAATTTACTTGGGAAATGGATATTTCACTCAAACAAGATTACATACTGCATGTGATAACATAAACATGTGTTAGATGTGTGTTCTTAATTTGATAAATTGATCATGTTAAGATAGCTTCACATACTAAATTGACTTTTATTCTCAAATAATGTAAGTGTTCATAATTTTTTATAGAAATTGTTAATAATAACCTTATTACAGAACATATTCAACAACATATACTTATGTAAATTTTTATCTTAACAGAATAATAATCTAGAAATAACGGAACAAAGTGGACTATCTTTAAATAGAATTTGAAATGTTAAAATTTACTCACTTTCTGAGAAATTAAAAAATATATATTCATAGCTTGGCTCCAGTAAGACGACATAAAGTTGTTATTGTATTTTAATATTATCATTCTTTGGCTCATATTTCTAAATGTAGGGACCACAAATGTTAAATTGTGACAGATAATAGTAGTAATATTACAATGAAAATGATCAGTGAGGATTTGAATAATGGTAGAAATTATGGGTAAGTTTTTCTCTCTATTTTAAAGATTATCTTAGGAAAAAATTTTGATATAGAAGAACTAGAAGGATATTAAAGCTCTATAAGAGCTTAAAAATAAACAAACTTCAAAAATAGCAAACAGTGAGTTCACATTTTGAGTTAGGTAGTATTTTTTTTCCCAGCAGTGAATGTGATGCAACTTTCAACTTAGTATATAAATTAGTACTTGGTCCTTCAATATGAGTGTATTAGAAAGAATACAGTATGATTCCCTTTCTTTTATCTTAAAAAAAAAAATACACATATATACAAACATGTTTGATCTTTCCTTTAGGAAATTTTTTTCAGAGTCTATGAAAAATTATTTAATTATTCCTATTTGGAATAGCTTTTTCACATTTTGGGGTGGATTCCATATTTAGGAACAAAGACATTTCAGAAATAATTTTGGAGGAATTCTGGGAAGATGGCTGACTGGTAGCAACCCTCAGCAGAGGCTCCTGAAGAGAGGAAGAACAACTGGACAGAATTGGACTCTGTGAGGCCACATTGAGGGGAGCTGAGTCAAGAAAGAAGTTTGGCAAGCTGTAACTCCAAGGAAGAGCATTCAAGAAAACAAATTACAGGTACAAAGCCTACCCTATCGACTAGAAGATGGGAGACCCCTCCCCCAGCAGGAGGCCTGCTGCAGGCTATCTGTGAACAAGCAGGGAACAAAAGACCTCACATTTTATCTCATTGGAGACAGGCGCTAACCTCCAGGTCTCTTTCACCAGGGAGGTCCCTCTTATGAATTTAGACACCACCCCACAAGGCATAAGATTGAACAGATATTCCCCCCCTCAAGTACAAACTCCCAGTCCACCCTTTCCCCCCCACATGAACGTCTGAAGTTCTGCCCCCTGCAGAGCACAGAGTGTTTGGTCTTGTCCTGAGAGATCTGGGCACAGTGTGGAACACCAACCATCAGGATGGGATCTGTGACCAGTGAGGAAGAAAGAGGGTGTGGGGACACTCAGTGGGAGGAGGAGCAGTCCCTGGTTATGACTATGCCCAGACAGTGGTGGTGTTGACTCTCGGTTTGGGCTGAATCTGGTGAGATGGGGTGCAGAACCCCTGGCTCTGATGGCACCCACAACAGGAGAGTGGCTTCCCTGTGTGGACTGAGTTCAGCAGACAGGGCTGGTCTCCAGCCCCTGCTGAGCCTGCAAGCACAGGCTTGCCAGGCATGGACTGAGACCTTAGAGCAAGGGCATGGTCCCCTGATCCCAACAGAACCCTGGAGCAGTGGCTTTCTGGGTGTGAACCAAGACCCAAGAGCAAAGGCATGGTCTCATGTCTCCAGCAGGGCTGGTAAGCAGAGGCTTACCAGATGAGGACTGAGACCTGTGGGCTGGGCACAGTGCCCTGACCCTAACACACCCTACTGACAGAGGCTTGACAGGCAGTGGACCTAGGCTGGCAGGTGGGGGCGTGGTCCCCTGTGTCCTCCTGGTCTGGCAAATAAAGCCTAGCTGGGTGTGGACTGAGCCTGGTGGTGGAGGCGTGGCCTCTGGCTGCAACTGGGCCTGTGAGCAGAGAAGAGGACAACAGTGTGGACTGAGTCTGGAGGGTGCGAGGATGGATCCCTGGCTCCAATTACACTGCTGGAGACCTGTGAATCCCTTTCTGTTGAGAGAATTTGCACTGCCTGAGAAAATTTAATTGCAACCGTGTCTGGGGCTATCAACTTGGGGACATTCTGAGATTGACCTTCAAAGTTCTGTAGCAGAAAAGAACTGAAGGGTGGGGGCTGGGCACCACAGCTGTTTTTATCCCTTCACAGTGAGATTTAAACCTAACATTGTGGTTTCTTAGGATAAGGTAGAGTTTGGCTGGGGCTAGTGATCACAGAACTCACTGCCTGTGGTGAGAAGGTTTAGTAATTCAGAAACTTCAACCACTGGAGGAAGAGAAGCATAACAAAGTCCGAGGGTAGCCTAGGAGATAGGGCTGCTTTAGGGTACAACCCATATCCTTCAGCTTTTCTTTTCATTAGTTGGGTCACACTAGGAGGGTGGTTAACACAATCATTATAGAGAAATATCATGAAGAGCCGTCGGCCCATATAACAGTGCTCTTCTATCTGGGGATATGAAGATATATCTATACTTACTTTATGGATTTGACTTACAAGACAGGTATTTTATTACAAATAAAATCATTCTCACTTCTAATTCTGGGAGTCTTGTCCATTGTTAGCCTCCTTTGGGAAACCATTTCACTTCCAGCCCATTGGCTCTTTGTAACTAAAATCACAATATGACTGTGATATTTCTCTCTTTAGCTAACCTTATGTGTGTATTCCTCTCTATATTCAAATTCATACTTTTGCAATATTCCACGAAATTAAATAATTAAAAAATGCTCATGTCCTGAGGTCTCTCTGATAGATTTACTTATAGTGCATTAGTGGAGTCATTGATGAGAGGGGTATTAGAGACAGTCATAGCCACTATTGTCAGAAATATTTAAAAGAAGGGACCTTTACAATAACCTTACAAATGGCATTTATAAATACAGAAGGGTGAGAAAATTGCCATTGCAAACGACTTTTTTAAAAAAAGGAGTAGTAGGAAAAGTGAAATATTTTCTAAAAATCATTATATGCAATTATGCTTGTAAAGTTACGTGTGTACGTGTGTGTGTGTGTGTGTGTTGAATGTTGTCTTAGGAACTCCTTATCTTCCATTCCTACCGATTCCTTTGAATGATGCTGTATAATTCACAGGAAGAAAAAAAAACAACTGCACATTGGGCTTAAAATGCTCTATGCACCACAGTGTAAAACCTTAAAGTTAACCTCCCTTTCCCCAGCAAACACTGTATAGCTCCTCAAGCATCCTTCGACCCAACTGCATGTACACACTGAGGCCCCCCTCTTCTTTGATGTACCTTTTAGAAGTTTTATTGGTTATGTAAGCGCCTGTGGGTTTTTTTTTTTAATCTTTCCTTTGAAAACTCAGTGATAATTTTGTTGCAATAGGTGAGTGGCACTGCCTCCCGGGAAAGCACCAGTGGGATTCCGATTATTTCACAAGGTAAAGCAGAGGTGGTACCTGTAGCCACTAGATCAACTAAACTAAAAGATTGAATAGGCTTTGACATTGGTTCCAAGTTTGGGGGTAGCTGCCAAGCTGAGCTAGGGAACAGGTGGCAAGTGAAAAGAATGCATGGGATGGTGCAGTTAGGATGGCACACTTCCATACTTTTTCTTGTTTTTTAGACAGAGTCTCACATTGTTGCCCCAGGGTCCTGTGCTGTGGTGTCAGAGCTCACAGCAACCCTAATCTCCTAGGCTGAAACATTCTGATCCTCTTGCCTCAGTCTCCACAGTATCTGGCACTACAGGTGCCAACCATATGCCCATCTAATTTTTCTATTTTTCGCAGAGACAAAGTCTCACTCTTGCTCAGGCTGGTCTCCACCTCCTAAGCTCAGGCAGTCCAACTACCTCAGCCTCCCTGCATGCTACGATGACAAGCATGAGAAACTGTGCCCAGCCAAATTTTCATCTCACCTGAAGGCTCTCACTTTTTTTTGTTTGCAGTTTTTGGCTGGGGCTGGGTTCGAACCTGCACCCCCAGTAGAAGGAGCCAGCAACCTACTCCTTGAGCCACAGGCTCTTCCTAAGCCTCTCAATTTTCTAAAGAATCTACTCTTATTCCTCTCTGAGCTTAAAAATAGGACTCATTTTTAAAACAGCAATATTACATAAGGACCTCAAATTTTAAATGAGAACTGATCTCATGACTGTAAGCAATTACAAGGGTGACACAATGTACCACCCACTGTTCAAAGCACTTTATAAATATAAATCCATTTAATGACCAGCGCAATTTTATTAACATAATATTCATTTGATAGTGAAGGCAAAGGAGCCATTGCTTCAATTATATTCCCAAGGTCTCACAAAGAGTAAGTTAACAGAGCTGGGGAAAGAATCCGGATAGTTTGGTGCCAGAATCCCACCTTACCGTTACATTCCATTACACACTTCAGAAAAAAAATAGAAGAAAGAAATAGAACACACAACAGGGGTATTGTCTGTCCCCCAATACTAGCATGAGCAAGGAGAAATAGGACCTTCTTTAGAGAAGCTAAAATTTGTTTTTTCAAAGTGAAGTTTCTCCAACCCTCAAGCCCTCAAATTTTGGTGATGAGGAATTAAAATCCTGAGAACTCTAAAGTCAAATGATAATGGAAGATGCTTAAAGTACATGGAGAGGCTGGTGAGAAACACCAGGTAGGGTACATTTAGGAAGGGGCCAGGGGTAAAGTTGGGGGGAAGGGTCTGTAAAAGGAAGAGTAGGCCAGTTCAGGGATTGGGAATACATTATTAGCAGAGAAAGGAAAGAGAAAGAGTAGAGTGGAGTGAGCCCAGGAGCCAGCTCGACTCTCACACAGTTTTGGGAGCCATTTATTGTCCCACATATGTAGGGCTGAAGGTGACAGGAGGTTCCCAGGGGGAATCATCACTTCTACAGAGAGACTAATTTTTATACTCCAGGAAAATCTAGGAGTTGCTCCCTTAATTGGCCAGTGGAGTTAACAAAGGCATAAGAATAAAAGTTACTGCTGAGGAAGATGGCCGACAGATAGCAACTGTCAGCAGAGGCTCCTGACCAGAGGAAGAAACACTGGACAGAATTGGACCCTATGAAGCCAATGGTGGGGGGCTGAGTCAAGACAGAAATTGAGCAACAACTTCTAAGGAAGAGCATTCAAGGAAACAAATTATAGGTACAAAGCCTACCGACTGGTGGACGAGAGAACACTCCCCCAAGCGAGAATCCCACTGCATCCTGCAAGCAAGCAGGAAACAAATGACCTCTCATTTTACCTCGCTGGAGAGAGCCACGAAATACCAGATCTCTTTCTCCAGGGAGATCCCACTTATGAACCTAGACACAACACAACCACTCATAAAATTGAACAGATATTTCCCCCCACAAGTCCAAACTCCCAGTCCAACCTTCCCACCTGGAACTGCAGTTGGAAGTTCTGCCCCCTGCAGAGTGCAGAGTGCAGTGTTTGGTCTCTTCCTGAGTGATTGGGGTATAGTGAGGACCGTCAACCATCAGGATGGAATCTGTGACTAACGGGGAAGAAAGAGGATGTGGGAAGGGGTGGCGCCTGTGGCTTATCGAGTAGGGCGCCACTGAAGGTGGCAGGTTCAAACCCGGCCTCAGCCAAACTGCAAAACAAAAAATAGCCGGGCATTGTGGTGGGTGCCTGTACTCCCAGCTACTCGGAAGGCTGAGGTAAGAGAATCACCTAAGCCCAGGAGTTGGAGTTTGCTGTGAGCTGTGTGACACTGTGGCACTCTACCAAGGGCAATAAAGTGAGACTCTGTCTCTACAAAAAAAAAAAGAAGAAGAAAAGAAAAGAAAGAGGATGTGGGAAGAAAGGGACACCCGGTGGGAGGGGGTCCAGTCCCCTATTTATGACTATGCTCAGCAAGTAGTGGTGTTGACCCTCAATTCGGTCTGTGCCTGGTGGAATGGGGTGCAGAACCCACAGTGGGAGAGTGGCTGCCCTGTGTGGACTGAGTTTGGCAGGCAGGGCTGTTCCCCAGTCCCTGCTGGGCCTGCGAGCAGGTCTTGCCAGGAATGGACTCAGAACTGAAGGCAAGAACATGGTCTCTGACTCCAACAGAACCCTCAAGCAGAGGCTTGCTGGGTGTGAGCCAAGACCTGAGGGCTGGGGGATGGTCCCCTGTCTCCACCAGGACAGTGAGCAGAGGCTACTAGGTGAGGACTGAGACCTAAAGGCAGGGTGTGGTGCCCTGACTCCAACAGAGCTTGCGAACAGAGGCTTGCCAGGCAGTGGACTGAGACTGGCAGGTGGAATTGTGGTCCCCTGACTCCACCTGGTCTGGCAAGCAGAGGCTAACTTGGGTGTGGACTGACACCAGAGGGCGGGACCTGGTGCCCTGACTCCAGCAGAGCCTGCAAACAGATGCTTGCCAGGCAGTGAACTGAGACTGGCAGATGGAATTGTGGTCCCCTGACTCCAACTGGTCTGGCAAGCAGAGGCTTGCTGGGTGTGAACTGAGACCAGTGGTTGGGGGCCTGGCCCCTGACTCCAAGTGGGCCTGAGAGCAGAACAGCGGAAAATGGTATGGACTGAGTCTGCCAGTAGGGGCATGGATCCCTGGCTCCAAGTGTGCTGTTGGAGATCCTTGAATCCCTCTCTTTTGAGCAGAGTTTGAACTGCCTGAGGCAATTTAATTGTAACTCATGTCTGGGGCTGTTCACTTGGGGATATTCTGAGGTTGACCTTTGAAGTTCGGTAGCAGAAAAGAACTGAAGGGTAGGGACTGGGCGCTGCATCCACTCATACCTCTTCACAGATGAGATTTCACTTAATACTGTGGCTTCTTAGGATAGGGTAGACGTTGGCTAATATGAAAACAGAGCTAGCTTATGCATTCTTACCAAGTAGGTCCTCAGAGTCTCCAGCCAAAACTCTGAAAGGGGCCTTTATAAGGTTATAGGAGCTAAGCCACAATTACAAAGCTTAGCATTTGGTAAGTGGCTATCTCTACTACCTGGGAACCCCAATTGAATCTTACCCTACCAATTCTATAAATTCTATAACCAAATGGTAGAAAATAAACATGGTGTGGACCCAACAGAAGAACTCTGGCAACATGAATAACCAGAGTAGATCAACGCCCCCCCACACACACAAGAAATGACAAAAGAGATACAACTGAAGATGCCACTCATACACAAATGGCTGCAATGTCAGAAATCAAATTCAGAATTTGGATGACAATTCAGGTAAATAGAATGGAAGAAAAGATAGAAGTTGAACTCCAAAGGGTAGTTCTAATGTTGTCTCAAGAAATTAATGAATTCAAAGCCCAAGTCACCAAAGATATAGATAATGAGAAAAGAGATAGCAGAGCTCAAGGAAACAAAAAAGTTAGTTGAGGAGCTCCAAAATATAGTAGAATCCCTCGGTAATAGACTTAACCAGGTAGAAGAAAGGATCTCTGAAACTGAAGACAAAGCTTTTGAACGTTCACAAACACTCAAAGAGGCAGACAAATGGAGAGCAAAAACTGATCATTCCCTAATCATTCCCACTCCAAAAGATCAAACATTCATCTTATATGAAATCCTGAAGGAGAAAAGGATGGTCCTCAATGTACGGATGCTCTACTCCAAGTGACTTTGGAGGAGAACTTCCCAAGTATTGTGAGAGATACCAAACTTCAGATAGTAGGCAGTTTTACAACCCCAGCAAGACTCAGTCCAAATAAACCTTCTCCTAGATACATTGTGATTAACTTTGCCAAAATAAAGACAAAGGAGAAATTTCTACCAGCAGCCAGACATAAGAAAAGCATCAACTACAAAGGGACAAATATCAGAATGACTGCAGATCACTCAGCCACAATGTTTCAAGCCAGAAGAGGATGGTCATCGACCTTCAACCTCCTGAAACAAAACAACTTCCAGCCCAGGATGCTGTATCCAGCTCAACTGAGTTTCATTTGTGATGGACAAATCAAATATTTTAATGACATACACATGTTGAAGACATTTGCCATAACTAAACCAGCTGTCCAGGATATTCTCAGACCCACTCTCCACAATCACCAGCACAATGCTCTACCTCCAAAGTAAACTCACCCAGCAATTTTTGAACAAAACCCAACTTCCACAGTGGAGAAAGGATTAAAAATGCCCACTGGACACCCGAAAATCAGGACACCCAAAACACAACCGGGCCTATCAATTCTCTCAATTAATGTGAATGGTTTAAGTTGTTCTCTAAAGAGCACAGGCTGGCTGGCTGGATACATAAACTCACACTGGATATCTGTTGTATATAAGAATCTCATCTTACCTTAACAAATAAAAATAGACGCAGATATTTCCATAACACAGGCAAATAGAAACCAAAGGAGGAGTTGCAATTTTAGTTGCAGATACAATTGGCTTTAAACCAACAAATATAAAGAAATAAAGATGGTCAGTACATATTTGTCAAGGGAAACACCCAACATGAAGAGATTTTGATAATTAACATTTATGCACCCTACCACAAATCTCCTTAATTTATAAAGCAAATCTGAATGGATGCACTAAATACTTGGAGATTTTAACACCCTTTGACAGTTTGGGATAGATCTTCCAAGAAGAAACTAAACAAAGAAATATTAGACTTAAACCAGATCCTAGAACAAATGGGCTTTACAGACCTCTACAAAACATTTCATCCTAATAAAACTGAATAGACATTCTTCTCATCAGCTAATGGATCATCCTCCAAAATAGATGATATCCTAGGACACCAGTCTAAACTCAGCAAATTTAAAAAAATAGAAATTATTCCTTGTATCTTTTTTTTTATTAGATATTAAAGTGGTAGATCATTTATAGGTTAATGCATTTAGGGAGTACAATGTGCTGATTTCATATACCACTTGGAATGTTTACAACATACTGGTTAATACATCCCTCACTTCATTTACTTAATTATTATGTTAAGACATTTCTATTCTATACTTAATAGATCACAGACCACCATGGAATAAAAATAGAACTCAACAGCAACAGGAATATTCATAGTCAAAAAAATTCATGGAAACTAAAGAATCTTAGGCCGAATGATAGCTGGGTCAAAGATGAGATTAAGAAGGAAATCACCAAATTTTTGAAACAAAATGGTAATGAAGACACAACTTATAAAAACCTGTGGAATATTGCAAAAGCACTCGTAAGAGGGAAATTTATAGCAATGGAAGCCTTCATTAAGAAAACAGAAAGACAGGAAGTCAATAACTTAATGGATTATCTCAAGCAACTGGAAAATGAAGAACATTGCAAACCCAAACCCAGTAGAATAAAAGAAATAATCAAAATTAGGGCAGGATTAAATGAAATTGAAGACAAAAGAATCATTCAGAAGATCAATGAAACAAAAAGTTGGTTTTTTGAAAAGATTAATAAAATTGATAAACATTTTGCCAACCAAACCAGAATTAGAAAAGTAAAATCTCTAATATCGTCTATCAGAAATGATAAAGGAAAAATAACAGCAGACACTTCAAAAATTTCAAATATCCTCAATGATTACTACAAAAATCTCTATTCCTCGAAATATGAAAATATCAAGGAAATGGACCAATACCTGGAAGCATGTCATCTACCTAGACTCACCAGAATTAGAAATCTCTAATATACCTATATCAATCACTGAAATGGCATCAACAATATGAAATCTCCCCAAAAAGAAAAGTCCAGAACCAGATGGTATCACATCCAAATTCTATCAAACCTTTCAAGTGTTCTACTTGTACCTATATTATACAATGTTTTCGAAAGCATATAAAAAGGAGGAATACTTCCCAACACATTCTATGAAGCAAATATCACCCTGATTTCAAACCAGGAAAGGATCCAGCAAAGAAAATTAGAGACCAATAACATTAATGAATATTGATGCAAAAATATTCAAGAAGATCACAGCAAACAGAATTCAACAACATATCAACAAAATTACATGCCATAATCAAGTTGGTTTTAGCCAGGGTTACAAGTTTGGTTCAACATATGCAAATCTATAAATATATTACACCACATCAATCAACTAAAAAACAAAGACCACCCAATTCTCTCAACTGATGAAGAAAAAGCCTTTGATAATATCCAATATCCTTTCACAATCAGAAGACTTCAGAAAATAGGTATAGTAGAGATATTTCTTAAACTGATAGAGGCCATCTACAGTAAACCCACAGCCAATACCATATTGAATCATATAAAGTTGAAAATATTTCCACTCAGATGAGTAACAAGGCAAGGATGCTCACTATCTTCACTGCTATTCAACATAGTCATGGAAGTCTTCATCATTACAATCAGGCAAGAGAAGGCAATCAGGGTATCCAGATAGGGTCAGAGGAGATCAAACTCTCACTCTCCACTGATGACATGATCCTATACCTGGAAAATCACAGGGACTCAACTTCAAAACTCTTAAAAGTGATCAAGGAATGCAACAGTGTCTCAGGATACAAAATCAATACTTACAAATAAGTAGCTTTGATATATGCCAACAATAGTCAAGCTGAAAATAGTCAAGGACTCTAGTCCTTTTACAGTAGAGCCAAAGAAGATGAAATATCTGGTAATTTACCTAATGAAGGATGTGAAAGATCTCTATAAAGAGAACTATGAAATTCCGAGACAAGAAATAGCTGAAGATGTTAACAAATGGAAAAACATACCATGTTCATGGCTGCATAGAATCAACATTGTTAGAACATCCATAGTACCCAAAGCAATCTGCAGATTTAATGCAATCTCTATTAAAGCACCATTGTCATACTTTCAAGATCTTGAAAAAATAGTACTTCATTTTATATGAAATTGGAAAAAACCTCAAATAGCAAAGATATTACTCAGGAATAAGAAAAAAACAGGAGGTATCACGTTGCCAGACTTCAGTCTATACTATAAATCTATAGTGATCAAAACAGCATGATACTGGCACAAAAACAGAGAGGTAGATTTATGGAACAGAATAGAGAACCAAGAGATGAACCCAGCTACTTATCGTCATTTTGACAAGCCTATCAAAAATATTCAGTGGGGAAAAGACTCCCGATTTAACAAATGGTGTTGCGTGAACTGGCTGGTGACCTGTAGAAGACTGAAACCGGACCCCCACCTTTCACCATTAACAAAAATTGGTTCTCACTGGATACAAGGTTTAAACTTAAGATATGAAACTATATAAGTATTAGAAGAGAGAGTAGGGAAAACATGTGAAGAAATCGGAATGGGAGACTATTTTGAGATGAGGACCCCCCCAGGCAATTGAAGCAACACCAAAAATACGTTACTGAGATCTGATCAAACTAAAAAGCTTTTGCACAGCCAAGAGCACAGTAAGTATAGCAAACAGACAACCTTCAGAATGGGACAAGATTTTGGTAGATTATGCTTCTGACAACAGTCTCATGACTAAAATCTACATAGAACTCAAACGAATCAATAAGAAAAGAACAAATAAGCCATTTCTATGTGTGTAAGAGACTTGAGCAGAAACTTCTCTGATGAAGACTGGCACATGGCCTACAAACACATGAAAAAATGCTCATCATCCTAAATTATGAGAGAAATGCAAATCAAAACCACTTTGAGATATCATCTAACTCCAGTAAGATTAGCCCATGTCACAAAATCACAAAACTACAGATGTTGGCGTGGATGTAGAAAAAACAGAATGCTGCTACTCTGCTGGTGGGAATGCGAGCTAATACCACCTTTTTGGAAAGAAGTTTGGAGAACACTCAAGGAACTAAAAATAGACCTACCTTTTGATCCTGCAATTCCTCTACTAGTTATATACCCAGATGATCAAAAATTACTTTATAACAAAGACATTTACACTAGAATGTTTATTGCAGTGCAATTCATGATTTACAAGACATGGAAACAGCCCAAGTGCCCACTGACCCATGAATGGATTAACAAATGATGGTATATGTACACCATGGAATACCATGCAGCCATAAAAAAGATGGAGACTTCACATCTTTTATGTTTACCTGGATGGAGCTGGAACATATTCTTCTTAGTAAAGTATCTCAAGAATGGGGTGGAAAAAGTATCCACTGTACTCAATACCACTATGAAATCATTATATAATCACCTACACATTCACACGTATGACCAAACATAACTATAGTCCAGAAAGCAGCAGGGAAGAGGAGAGAGAGGGGAGGGGAGAAGGGAGGGTATTCAGGGGGACCTCACCTAATGTGTATGACACAATGGTACATTTCAAAAGTATTAAGAAATGAGTATAATTGTGATGGATGCATTATTTAGTTCAACATAAGCTTTTCACATTGTATATCAAAGCAATACCCTGAACCCCATAAGTGCATCAATGTACAAAGTTATGATTTAATAAAAAATAATAATAATAAAAAGAAACAATTTTGGTGTCTTAGTTAATTGATCAAGATGAATGAATATGAACATAATACATTACTAGTTCTTTGCCTTGTATATCAAAGTCTGAACCCGAGTTCAAACATAAATTAAAAAAAAATTATTTTGCTCTTCTTTTCTACAGCAAACGCACATTACAATATGCTGGATGGAATTTAATACTGAACACACAACAATGAATAAATTAGACATATACAGCCTAGTGGCTACACCAGCTTTTTGACAAATTTATCACACAGCAACAGATACATATTTACAAAATAAAACCACTACTATGAAATCCAATTTAGATTTAAAAATTGATAAGATGCTTCTTAAAGATAGGATGTACAGTTTGAAAGAAAAAATAATTAGTGGAACTTACTGGAACTTAGTTTTGTGAAAAGGCAAGAAGGCTGTCATAGGAAGAAATAAGGAAGCATACATGAAATTCCAGAAGTGAGAAGTAGCTTGTAGTCCCTGAAGGCGTGGCGGACCCTGAAGTCGCTGAGCCTCTGAGAGGCACCAGACCATGAGCTCCAGCACCAGGATCAGGACAGTGAACTCGACTCACTTCATTGGAAGATCAATACTCCTACAGTGAGCCTTCATCTCCAGCAGTCACACATTTAAATACATATTTTTATTTTATTTCAACTTATTTCTTTAGATATGTACATTTTTAATACAAAACTGTAAAACTCTAGTTTTACCACCCATGCACACACATGCACTTTATGAAACAAAAGGCCCTGCAGATAAGCCACTGCAGGTGAACCCAGGTGACAGCGACCTGGTCAAACAAACAAACAAATAAGTCCTTTTAAGCATTATCTCCTTTGTGGCCCCTGTCTCTCCTTTAGGCTATATTTAGTCCTTTATTTTCAAAATAAAATTCATAGAGATTATTGTAGTGCTAACCATATAATCTCTTAACCATGTGAATATACCCTTTTTCACAATTTAGAGCTATTTCAAGACAATGTTATTGTTCTTGTATTTCCCTAACATACTTATTGTTCAGTAAATTTACTGTATTTCCATAAACAAAGAAATACTTTGAAAAATTATTAATACCCTTGCTCAAGATAACCTATATTTTCTCTCTCACAGTCTTGATAAATTAACACATATACACATATAATCTTAAATAATAAATAATAGTCTTATCTTAAATAATCTTATATAATAGATGCAGGTACTCACGTAGATTTGCAAATATATATATGTGCAAAATTAGACTATATAGTATCAGAGTATAAAGAAATGTTATGATTTTAGCCTTTTTTAGTTTGATTTGAATAATAAATAAAAAGATAGTCTATAAATATGTACATATTTTCAGTTTAATAACTACAAGGTAATCTATTATGTAGAGATATTTATTGTGTATAATTGTTTACTTAACCAGTTCTCTACTTTGGAAATTGAGTTTTTTTAAATTTGTACTCTAAAAATAGTACTGTAAAAAGGATCTCCCCTTTACTATCATCTATCTTTCTATCTATCTATCTATCTATCTATTATCTTCAATTTATCCATCTATAAAATCACATGAAATTTCTAGAGGATAATTTTAAACTGGAATTTCTTTTGAGGGCAGCACCATGGCATGATCATAGCTCACTGCAACCTTGAAGTCCTGGGGCAAATAGTCCTCCCACCTCGGCCTCTCAAGTGTCTGGGGCTACAGGCATGCACCAATGTCAAAAATGTTTATAGAGATGGGAGCCTCGCTATATTGGCTGGGTTAGTCTCCAACTTCTAGTGTCAAGTGATCCTCCCACCTTAGACTCTCAAAGAGCTGGAACTACAGGTGTAAGGCATGGTGCCTAGCCATGTAATTTCTTAGTCTAGCATGTGCACATTTTAAAATTTCTTTTTATGTTCTAGAGTGACATGGTTTAGTTTGATGTTAAGTATTTCAAATTGTATACATTTTTAAATTTTTTCACAGTCTTGGCAAATTTCCCTACAGAGGACATGGAGGTAGTAGCAACGTACATTTTCTTCCCAACAGAAGAGAATACGCCTTCCTTCATGTCTTCACAGGGAACGCTGATCATTCTTTCTATTTTGTGGCAATTTAACTGTAAAAGGAACAAGAAATTCTTTAACAGTGATGGTATAATTATACATAGACTTTGGACTGTATAAAGAATAGCACCAAGACAATGTTCACATATTAGAAACCACAACTATTTATAAAATAACCACACTTGGAATTTGACAAGTTTTACATAAACACACTGGCTTAACGGAGAGAGCATGAGGAGCATGGGAGCCTCGCTATATTGGCTGGGTTAGAATCTTTTTCTCTATGGTTTGTAATAAAACCATATCATTTTTTAAAAAGTGTCATTAACATTGCAAAGTTTAATCTTCAGTCATCAAGTGCCCATTCCATTTCTTTTGAGAGAAATGTTGATTCAATTCTTGATGGCAAGTTCGGTATAATTGAGACTGTGTCATATGTATAATTGTTTAATTTTTTCTTCATCAGATTTTCAATACATAAACAGAATATGATCCATTAGAATAAAGTAAACATCTAGCCATCTATAACACCATTTGCTTAGTAGGTTGAAAATTTTATGTATCACCTTCTGGCTAAGTCTACATTATTTTGTGACATTTTTCAGTTCAACAATTGCTCTTTACCTAATGATTTTCAGTTCAGTTTGTGTCTATGTGCATATTATATAGAGAGATATGCAGCATATTTACACATAATCTTGTCATATACGTAATTCTTGCATTTTTGCAATTCTTGCATTTGTGATTTTAGTTTAAATTTTGCATGTATTGTTCCATGGGCTGAATTTTTCTTTTCTAAAATTCTTACATTGAATTCTAACCACCTGGACTTTGGAATGTGACTGCATTTGGAGATATGGAGGTTTGGGGTGTTTTTTTGTTTATTTTTTGAGAAGGAATCTCACTCTGTTACCTTGGGAAGAGTGTGTGATGTCCTCATGGCTCACAGCAATCTTAAACTTTTGGGCTCAAGAGAGCCTCTTGCCCCAGCCTCCTGAGTAGCTGGGACTGTAGGCTCCCATCACAATGCCCAGGTACTTTTAGTGTAGAAACAGTCTCTCTCTTGCTCTGGCTGGTTTGGAACTTCTGAGTTCAAACAATACACCAACTTTGGCCTCCCAGAATACCTAAGATTTCAGATGTGAGCCACCTCGTTAGGCCAGAGATACGGTCTTTAAAAGGGGAGTTAAGTTAGGGATAGTTCTAATCCATTATGAATGGTGTCTCTGTAACAAGAGCAAATTAGAGCACTAATACTTACAGAGGAAAATTCGACTTGGAGACACAGGGGTCAAGGGCCACCTACAAGCTAGCATGAGGCCACAGAAGAAATATCTCCTCTGCACACAGGATCTCAGACTTCATGCCTACAGTGCGGTGAGAAAATAAATTCTGGCAGTGGCACCTGTGGCTCAAAGGAGTAGGACGCTGGCCCTTTATACCAGAGGTGGTGGGTTCAAATCAGCTCTGACTAAAAACTGCAAAAAAAAAAAAAAAAAACAAAAAGAAAGAAAAGAAATTCTGTTGTTTACTAAATGTGCAATACTTTGTTATGACAGGCCCTAATAAACTTATACAGACTTCATTTCTTTATAAAATAATTTAAAGAAAATTTGAAAAAATGAAGAATCAATAATGAAATGTGAAGTAATTGGATCTGAAGCTATTTAAGAACTATCATTGACACCACAGTAGTATTTATATAGCAATCTATTTAAATCGTCCGACTTCAATGTGCCTTGGGGTGTTTGCTGAATGTCAGATGGTCCAAAAGTACTGGAATTTAACTTTTACAACCCAATTTCAACTTGAATTATAGCAGACAGGCACAAATCAAAGCTAACAGACTCAGTGGCAGTTACATGTTCGATTATTCATTTCCCAATCTGCTGTTTCTTTCTATATCACAGAGAGAACTGGATTTGTCTAATACGAGAGAGGTGAGTATGCGGCCCAGCTCAGATTGCTTTCAATGCCAACACGATGAGCTGATTATTTTGAATCATTTTAAAATTTAACATTTGTATTGGGCTTCTCTATAAGACAAAGATTTAACAATTATTATTATTATTTTTTTTTTTGGTAGTTTTTGGCCGGGGCTGGGTTTGAACCTGCCACCTCCAGCATCTGGAGCACCCTACTCTTTTGAGCCACAGGCACCTCCCACAATTATTAATTTATAGTATAATTCTGAAGGCACTGAAGATAAGTTGACAATACAAATTAGAGGAATAAAATACAGTGTGGTGAGCCCATGTGGATTCAAATGAGTATTGGTCCTATCTGACCTTCCAGATCAATTATGTGCAGGTGCACCGACCCTTGGGTCACGTGCTCTAAAATTATCGTATAGATAAGATTCCTGGAAGACAAGGATCTGACGCTTTCAAAGTATCTTCTTATGTGTATTAAGAACTAAGCTGGCCATTGAGATCTGCTTTGAAATTTAAATATATGAGATAAAATGAGAGAAATTGGGAACAAAGGTTTTTCAATTGGAGGAATGAGTGACTGAATCCATGGAGAACCTAGTGAGAGAAAGTGGCAGGGTGTAAATAAAGGAAAACAAGCCAAAAAGTGCATAAAAGCCCATTACACTCTAGCAGAAAGACCAACTGAGGACAGAGAAGTGTCCTCAGCATATGTGGTAGAGATGAAAGTTTTTCCACCTGCCTTTATGTTTGGACAACAGCTGCTTCCTGCAGCTGTAAAGATAGTGTCTGGAAGGACAGCTTCTCAATACGAGCCCAGCGTTTCTCAGATTTGGGGGTCTTCGTGCCAACTTACATGGCAAGATAAAAGTAGGAGTTTGAGCTCATTGAGTGGGCAGCTCCTTTGGCAACAACTTAGCCAAGCTCCTGTGTGGTGCTGCCCGCTTCTAAGATGCAGCACCTCCACCGCCCGGGTCTCCAGTCACCACAAGTCCAGCAGCGTCCACCAACCTGTTGCCCCCAAATTTCTAATCTCTGCAACCACTGTTTTCTTTAACTTTGGCCTTCATTAGTAGAATGTTTTGTTCAACATTTCTTTTTGTCCTATTATTGGGACTGAGTTACAACACAGTAAATTATTTGCACATAGGATAAAACTACCACCTGCCACCCACAGCCACATCATGTGTAAATTATGGCTGTCTACACAATCATCATTTCCCTGGAATTCATAGGACACTTCAGAAATAGTGAGATTGCCACCATAATCCACCCACCACCCCCCTTGCCTCCCCAGGGGGTGGCGTCCACACATGATACGTGATTTGCTTCCTCAAGGAATAGCATGTGCTCACCCAGGCTCCAAGATGGAAGCGGGTGGTGCTCTGAGCAAGTTGGAGTGTCCAGTGAGCAAACGGATCTTCACTGGCTAGATCGTGTTTGCTCCACTCTAATTTGAACCATACTACTTCCATAACAATTTTGTATAGTCAGTTTTATACAAACATTTGTGGGTTCACAAATAAAAATAAATATCGCACAATACCCTTCAATATAGTTTTATATGTGGAAATAATAACAGTAATGTTCCCCAGAGACAGTAACTTCTCAGTTTCCTCAAGGGGTTGTATAGCAGCGCTTTGCACACACAGTAACATCAACATGATGTCGCTAATCTTCAATCCTAAAAGCCGTATTTCAGTTGATGAGGGGACGTATTTCGCCATGTCTATGTTGCTCTTAGGCATAATGCATCCATTGAAGAGAGAGCTTCTTTTCTCTACCCAAACTTTATTGCCAGCAAGTAAGTTGTACAATACAGTGGGGTGTACTTGTTGTTTGAATTCTATTAAATAGTTATGCAAGTTCAGAACAATATGTATAACTAACATTTATGCTGAAAAATTCCTGGCTACGGGTTCCATTTACAATTCTTAGTGAGAAATAAGATTCATCTTTAATATTAAAATAATTTAATACTTAATGTTTGTTGAGTTGACTAAAAATTGATAGATGAATGAATATCTGAATTAATTACTGTCACTTACTATGTTTTTTAGTTGAGAAAAATGTCCAATATTCCTCAAGTCCAAAATACTACCTTAATATCTTATGCCAATATCCAATTTAAATATCATTTTGCAAGTACATAGTGTGAGTCAACTTGACTGATCTATTAAATCTAAAAGAACTTTGGAGAATAAACTGTAATGAAATAACAGATACAAACTAATTATAAATAATGAATAAGATAAATAAGCTTCTGTTTTTTATCTATTGTTTGAATTCATTTAAAATACAAATATTTTTCTGCTAATAAATTTTTATTACATACAGTATTATGCAAACTTTAAAAAATGAATCTTGAAGTAAAAGTCCCTAGAAATGGCCAAAAGGAAACATTTCCATGTGAATAAAGTGATTGTTGTTGTTACAGAGCTGTGTTCAAACCATTGCAAACGGTTGGTTCTGGGGTCTTTGGAATGTTTTAGTTCATTAGTTTAAAAGCATATTTTAATTTGGTAAAGATAAAGTCATAAAATAAAAGATGAAATCAAGGTACACTTAGCACCACATGGAAGAATTAGACTCCTGATGACCGCACACAGGCTGCAGTGGTGATGACCGGGAGTGAAAGCCTCTGATTGTCCTTTTCTAATATGAGCTTGCAGGAAGAACCAAACACACCAGCAGGTAAGTGCTTCTTGTAATGGTAGCTTCAAAAAATCAAATTTTTATGGTTTCTTGTGGGAATGAAATTGTATTTCATATACAAATGAGGTTAATAAGCATTCTTTAACAAGGCTTTCTGACAGATAAAGCACTATTCATATCAAAGCTTGTTAAGGAATTGTATTGGTTAAAAACAGTTATCAGTTTGGGCTGTGCTTGTGGCTCAAAGGAGTAGGGCACTAGCCCCATATGCCAGAGGTGGCAGGTTCAAACCCAGCCCCAGCCAAAAACTGCAAACAAAACAACAACAACAAAAAAGTTATCAGTTTAATTCTACTGTTTTAACACAAATTCCATATTTAAATGTATGATTCTACATTAGAGGGGTAATATACATTTGCAAGATCAAATTCGGAAAGTACAAAAAAGGAACTAAAAACAATTACCAGTATTTTCAAAATACAATTAAAACTTTGTATTTATTTTAAAGTAGTTTCTAGTTGTTTTTTTCCAGTAAATGGTTTTTTATTTGGTGTAGTTTTAACACCATTCTGCCTTTGGAAAGAAATTCTTTAGTGTGATCTAAAATAGTCACATGATTTTATTTCTTTATATATACTTTTTACCATGAAATTAACTTTTTCATTTGTTTTTTTCCTTTCTTTCTTACAATAATACAGCATTTCAAGACAAAGACTTCTCTTTTCTGCAATTGCTGAGATATTAGAGTTGTATTTAAAGAGAGTTTAAAAAAGAAATGAAAAGTTAGTTTGGCGTCACTCTTTTCTAAATGTCTTCAAAATTCAAGAACATGGATGTTATTTTGGGAATGATCAATGTCCTTTTTGGTGAACATTAATTACCTAGAGGAAAGGGTTTTTGAATTCAATTTTATATTTCACTAAACACTTTCTATTTATAATTTTGGTAACTAAATGGTTTTTGCAGCACCTAAAGCCACTGATGACATGTATAATTTGTTCACCTTTGTTGGTGCATCTTAAAAGATTAAAGAAGAGATTGAAAAATATTAAAGAAACAATCCAGAAGCAGTAGGATCTTTAAAGTTCTGGGAGACCGAGATTGTCAAACACATCCAATAAGATGAATTCTAAGTATAGTGTAAGAAATTTGACAAGTAGTCTATTCTTCATCAATTTACACAACTGGCTGGCTTAACACTACAACTCCCAGAGATAGAAGAGTGCTTGACATGGGGTCATTACAAAAGTTTTGAGATACACAAAAATCAATAAATGTAAAATCCACCTGAAGGGAAACAAATGAAGCCCTCCCAGCAACAGCAATAAGCTGAACAAGTTGAAACTCACACAGGTGAATCAGAAAGGAAGCTACCGACTGTGTTTTCTGGAAATGAAATATGGAACCATACATAACACCATCTGTCTCAAAATTTCTGTAATGACCCACATATCTAGTAAGTCACAAATTCCTCTAGATGAAGTAATAATTGTGAAGATCGTCTACCCAACGTAAACCTAGGCATGTAGCCTCCTGTGTAGATAAGGATTCCAGGACACAGCGAAATACTCTAATATGCTGAAACCAGAGTTAGTGCAGTTGTTGTTTTAATTGTGCTGAAAAGTTCAGTTGTGTTCAGTATATTCACATTATTGTGCAAAAGAGCTCTAGAACTTTTTAAAATCTCACAAAACTGATTCTTTATACACATTTTAAAATCTCACAAAACCAATTCTCTACACACATTGAACGCCAGTTTTCAATTTCCTTCTCCAAAAACACCTGGCAAGCATCATTCAGACCTTCTGTTTCTTTAAGTTGAATGACTTGAGCTACCTTACACAGGATGTCCATAAAATTTGTGTGTGCACACTATTTTAAATTGTGCACAAACTTTATGGACACCCTGTATGAGTGAAATCAGGCAACGTTTGTCTTTTTGAGGCTGGCTTATTTCACTTAACACACTGCCTCTTTCTTGGCTATTGTAGAGAAAATAAAACTGAATCTTACACAGTTTTATAAGATTAATACTTATTGATCACAGTTTCAATTAATTTTATATTTCCTGGATTGTAAACTTTGTGTTAATTAAATAATTCATGTATGAATTTGATATCACTCAGTTGATATTTATGTAAATTATCAGAATCATCATATATCTGTCACTCACATTTTCTTTCCTTTATATATCCTATAATTCTTAAAGGCAAAGAAAAAAATACCTTTTAAAAGAAAGCTCTAGTAATAGTCTCCTACTTCATTTAAAATATAGGAGATGATCTATAAACCTTCATTATGAATTGTCTGACTTAGAAGGAAAACTTATAGTTAAGAGTCTAACATATGTGTTCATTAAAAACTTATTTCACATTTTACTTTTTTAAAGAAGTATGTTTTGATACTTCTTTAGTATCAAAACTAGTATAGTTTTTTATAGGAGTAAGAATTATTTTTATTCATTTAATCTTTAAATTAACAAATAAAAATTGTATATTTATGGCATACAACATAATGGGGATTTTGTTAGCTTCAATACATTGAAGGGTGCAGATGATTTTGGGTTACATGGATGCACTGTCCAGTCTTACCTTGCTTTAAGCAAGTGACTTTATTATTAGTATTTCATCTTGATACAACAAGAATGAGATATAGCTGCATTCATGTCTACTTACATATTAATTATTTTATTCTTAAAAAAAAAATACTTGCTCCCTTCCTGGGAATAGATTAAATATTTATGTCCCTCCAAAATCCATATGTTGAAATCCTAACCCCCTAAGTTCTGGTATGAGAAAGTGAGATGTGATTAATTCTTGAGTATAAAGCTCTCAAAAATGGTATTATACCTTTGCAAAAAAATGACCTCAGAGACACACCTTGCCCTTTCCGCTAAGTGACATTACAGGGGCGGGCTGCTGTCTGTGAGCAAGCTGGCCCTCAGCAGGACCCAAACAGTGGCTCCTGGAACTTGAACTTCATAGTCCCTAGAACTCTGAGAAATACATTTCTATTATTTACCAACCCTC
Organism: Arctocebus calabarensis; assembly: GCA_963573935.1. Lineage (NCBI taxonomy): Eukaryota > Metazoa > Chordata > Mammalia > Primates > Lorisidae > Arctocebus > Arctocebus calabarensis. The sequence goes on along the minus strand of CAUYON010128162.1, from coordinate 30,042 downwards.
TAGCTTATGGTATTTTTTATAATAGTTCACTGAACAAAGATACTGCTTCAAACCCAACATCAGACAGAAATAAAATTTATAAATAACAGTTTTTTAAACCTGTTTTTTTAAAATTTTGAATACTATTTAAATACACTATAAAATAGGCGCAGACCTATTTTTAACAGAGTTTTAAAGGTTCAGACGTAAAGTGTAGATACTATGTACAAATCAAACTTCCCACTGGGGCATTCTGTCTCTGCATTAAGCAATCTGTGACTTTTCTTGATCATCAATATCCCATCTGTGGTTGACAGTTTCTGTCTGAGAAGGACAGAAGCAGCTGCTTGCTAATTGTGAGCCATGAGAATAGATAGACAGATAGATGCACAGGAGTCCAAGTTGAACAATCTCGGTCGACAACCACCTGTTTGCTATGACAGAATGCAACAGCTAAGCAACATGTTCAAGAAATATTTTTTAGACAGGCTCATCTTTATATGGAAATTTGTGGTCTGTGCCTATTTTTATAGTATTTTTAAACAGTCTTCAAAATGTTAAAAAAAAACAGGTTTAAAAAACTTATTTATAAATTTTAGTTTAACTAGAAATGGATGATCTCTAAGGAAAGATTTTAGAATGTATTTCTTTTCTGGTTGTTCAGTTAGTCAATTTGAAAGTCATGGATTGAACATACTGTATTTTAACAAGGCAATGGATACAGATGAATATTGGTGTCTCTAACAAATAATAAAGAAAATTTTTTTCAAGGGAATTCCCTCTTATTCTGTCTATATATATATTTTACTGTTATTTGCTTTTTCATTATCATTTTTAAATGTAAATGAAGTTTTCCAAAAGCATGCTTAACTCTTAATATTACTACTGGAAATGCAAAACAGTACATATTACACTGATGAGGAGAACTTTATATAGCCACTAAATGTGTACCTGCCTTTACACTTCAGTTCAGTGTTCCTATTTCTAGGAATCTACACCAAAGATAAACTGCCAAAAGATGAATGAATAAATGTATGCATGATAGTATTCCTTGAAACACAAATTTTAAATGCAAAAGACCGGACACTATTCAAATATCTATCAACAGCACACTGGTTTTATAAACTCTCATATAGACATCCAGTGTAGTATACAAAGCACAGACTATTACAGCTACATCTTCATAAGATATGATTGTGTTTTTTTTTTAAAAATCAGATTGAAGATAATCCACATTATATTTGAATATTATTGTTTTGAATATCAAAGAAAGAGGAAATCTAAACATAAGTATGTATTCACAAAATTTCCTGCCATGATAGAAAACCTGTACTAAAATTCTCTGCAACTGTAAATTATTTGATGAAATTTATAGAGAAATGATTTTCAGATCTAGAAAAATTAGAAGCAGTAAGACTGATTTATCGCAGAAGAAAAACCCTTGAGGTGAATCCCATGTTCTCTTGGATCACTCCCTAAATAAAATTTTCTATGGTTGGAACAGTGCAAGGAGATGAGAGAGATTCTCACTCTAGTAAGAGACAATCATCATAATTAGGGACTCTGACATACCTGGACCCAGCAGGACAGTGCTCTGGAGAAGAAGGACCAGGGCGGTAGGGGGAGAGGGGGAGTTCCTACGAGCGTCCCTCACAGGGTCCTGGTGAAGCTTTATTGGCTACTAGTTGCACTTAGCAGCATTTGGATTGAGAAAAGAATAGAAATACAAAAAGCTGTGCGCTATTTCAGACCACCCAGCGTGGACTGAACTCACGGCATATCCAAGGTACTCAAATGAAACAGTGGATAATCACCCTTCACAGAAGCATCAAAGAAAATGAAACTCCTTGGAATATATTTAACAAAGGATGTGAAGGATTTTCTCAGAGAGAACATGAAACACTGATAAAAGATATAGCAGAGGATGCTAACAGATGGAAAACTGTGTCGTGTTCATGGCTTTGAAGAATCAACACTATTAAAGTGTCTCTATTACCCAAGGTAATCTACAGAATACAGAATGTAGAGGTGAAATGGGCCTCATAATGCCATCTGACCTTTGAGAAAGCAAACAAAAGCACACACTGGGAAAAAGAATCCTTATTCAATAAATGGTGCTGGAAGAGGTGGTTAGCCATATGTAAAAGACTGAAATGAAACATGTACCTCTCACCACTTACAAAAATTAACTCATGGTGTATAAAAGATCTGAATATAAGACACCAAACTGTATAAACTCTAGAAGAAAGTACGGGAAAAACTCTTAATTTTATTGGCCTACAGGAAGAATTTATGAGGACTATCCTATTGGCAACTGCAGGAACACAAAAATAAATGACGGGACCTGATCAGGTTAAGAGTTTCTGTACAGCTAAAAACAACAAAAACCAAGCAAAAGAGAACCTTCAGTATGGATAAGGGTATTTGCATGCTACAGACCCAACAAAAGACTAATAACCAAAATCTACAAAGAACTCAAGCAAATCAACAAAATAAGAGCAAACAACTTCATCAAAAATTGAGCAAGAGATATGAACAGAAACTTTTTGCTTGTGAGAACAAACCAACAGCCAACAAACGCATGAAAAAAAATGCTCATCATCCCTAATCATCAGAGAAATGCAAATGAAAATCTCTTTGAGGTAGCACCCAATCCCAGTGAGAATGGCCCACAATGACAGATGTTGGCGTGGGTGTGGGGAGAAGGGAACACTCATGTATTGTTGATAGGACAGCAAAGTAGTACAACCTCTATGAAAAACAGCATGGTGATTCCTCAAAAAACTAAAAGGAGCCCTTCCATTTAATCTAGCAGACCCAGTGCTGTGTATTTGCCCAAAGGAAAAGAAGTAATTTTATGAAAAAGACATCTGAACTTGAAAGTTTATTGCAGCACAATTCACAATGGCAAAGATGTGGCATCAACCTGAGCATTGATCAGTTCATTAGGGGACTAATAAACTATGGCATATGTACACCTTGGAGTACTACCTAGTCATAAAAAGACAACATTCCAGATGGAACTAGAAACCATTCTTCTCAGTGGAGTATCTCAAGAATGGAAAAACAAACACCATTCACTTCCAATAAATGGAGAAAAGGCCCACCATGGATGCAAGACCATGATGGATTCCCTCTGCAAGAAGAGCTGGGAATGCTCCCTTGCATGAGACCCACCAGAGCTACCAGGGAGATTTTGACTGCCATTTGCAGGAAGGGCAGAATCAATGAGAAATACCTCCCTCTGTGAGCCAGGTCCCCATGCTCTAAGACCGAGGCTGAAGCAAAAGAGTTGAAATGCCCGTGCTGGTCCTCCCCACTTAGATACTGGGTATGAGGGACAGGCCAGCAGGGGTCTATTTATGTGGGTTAAGAGCACAAAAGAAAGAGAAATTTCCTGGAGTGCAGTTTCACAGAGAAAACCTACAGCAAAGGCTACAACAGGAACATTAAAACAATAAAACTTCCATTGACCCAAACTGTACTGTTGATATGTATAAAATAAACTAGAAGAATCTGAAGCCTTGGGCATACCTCTTTTAGGAAAATATCAGAGGAACTCTTACATCATTTCATGAGACCAAATTCTTACACAAAAACCTGGCAAAGACCTTACAGATAAAGAAAATGACAGGCACAAAAAATTAACAATATATAAATATATGCAGTGTTACCAATAAATTACTAGTATATTGATTCACAAAGGATAGTCCATCATAACTAGGAGTTTATTTAGAGGAATTAAACAGGTAAATGTTTGAAACTATAGAATATTAGGACATTAACAGAGCATAAAAGAAAAATCACAAGACCTTCTTAATAAAGAAAAAAATTTTTCAAAAAATGTAATATTTATGGTTTTTAAGAAGCCTGAGTAAACAAAGACTGGAAGGAAACTTCCTCAATCTAATGGACTATATCCACAAACAAACCTATAGCTAACAGCACAAAAAATATCTAACGATCAGAAAGTGCATTTCTCCTGAGTCTGAAATAGGAGGTTGCTATTTACTCTCCCTATCATTTTTCAACATTTTACTGGAGTTATTGGACAGTGCAAATAGGCAGAAAATATGAAAAACTTTGACCCAGAAGAGTCAGGCTGAGACAGTAGTCTGAAGACATGAGTGACAATGACATAAGCCCCGATTCTCTAACTTACCATCTTACCATCATTTTAGGAGACTATTTCCAGGCCTAGGCACAGGGAACCCCCACACAGCCTTGCAAACTCCCCAACCTGAGGAGAAAGAGGTAAAACTCTGGGGAGGCCAAGATGGCAAGAGTCTGTGAGATAGAATTGTAGAACAGACATCGCTGTACAAGGAGAGAACCCTGGCGATATGCAGAGGGTGACCATCAAATATGTATTAAAGCACTGGTCAGTAAATTCATAAGAGAACTACTTTTGGCCTGGGAAAGAACCAGACAAAAGGATAAAAAGAAATGATGTCTGCCACTCACACTGGGCTAGGAATAGTTCCTGTTCCCAAAAGTTGGAAGGGAGAACTAGAATGCATAGGAGGCGACTATCTCCTAGTATGTCTTATTTCAGTAGAGAGGAACAAGTAGTCCTAGCTAAGAAATACTCAGACTTGTGCAAAAATCACAAAAACTAAGACCCCAAAGCATCATACTTTTCCAATGACTTTAAAATATACCAACACCTAAAATAGAGGAAGCACACAAAATATATAAACTAAAACTTATTGAATTAAAAACAGACATACACAATTGACAATTAGATTTAGTAATTTCAACACCTATTTCTCAACAAGTGATAGAATAAGTAGACACAAAATAAGCCCATATTTTGATGACTTGTACGAAATAATCAAACTGCTTGATCTAACTTTAATTATAGACTATTACATCAAACAGCAGAATAAACAATATTTTTGAGTGCACACAGAATATTTAACTAAATGGATCATATTCTTGGCCATAAAACATATTTTAGTAAATTCAAGATGATTTCAGTCATGTAGATTATATTGTTTTTTAAACAATTAAGTTAGAAATCAACAAGAGAAAGATTCCTGAAAAATCTGCAAATATTTGGAAACTACTAACACACTTCTAATAACCCATGAGTTAAATCAAAGAAGAAAACCAAAAATATTTTTGACTGAGAGAAAATGAAAGCTAACACACAGTACTTACATGGAATTTTTAATTTTTAAGTAGTACTTATGAAATTTTTAAACTTAACTTTTGTATTGAGAAGGTAGAAATACAAGAAATCATGACCTTAACTTCCTATTTAAAAATTAGATTTAAAAGAGTAAACTAAACCTAATGAAAACAAAAGAAAGAAATTAACATAGACCAAAGCAGAAAAATAAATCAAATACAAAACCAAAATACAGAAAATCAGAAAACCAAGAACTAAGTCTTTGATAACATCAAAGGAATTGATAAATTTTTAGGAAGACTAGACAGGAAAAAAATAGAAGAAAAAATAAACATTATTAGGGACGGGACCTGACATCACAACAGATACTACAGATATTAAAAGTGCAATAAAAACAAACTAGGAAGAGCTATTTGCCTGTAAATTAGATTTTGGATGAAATTTAACTATGCATTGGAATACACAAACTACCAAAGAAAGCTCATTGAGAATTAATAAGTAATATGAAAGCTTGATATCTGTTAAAGAAATGGTAGTGAAAATTGACCATGAAAATTTCAGGCCCAAACGTTTTCATTGGTTTCATTCAAGGAAGAAATAATATCAACTGTTTGCTAAACTTTTTAGAATTTGGAAGAGAATGGAATATATCCTGAACTCATTATTGGAGGCCGATATTACTAATATTATCACCACACAAAGGTATTACAGAACAATATTTCTCATAAACATAGACATGAAAAATAGTAATCTAACAAACATGTAGCAATGTGGATTCAACAAATATATAAAAATGACAATATATTATAACTAAGCAGGATTTCTTCTAGGGAATCTATGACAATTTAATAACATGCCCATCAATAAAAGTTTGATTCATTATTAATAAATTAAACATGAGAATGTAACTATGGTCATTTTGATATAGGCAGAAAAATCATTTAATAAAATCCATCATCTTTTCATGGTAAAACTCCCAACAAATTAGGAATAAAAAATACTTCCTTGACTTTATAAAATGCATTTTTAAAAACTTACAGCTAACAATTTCCATACTTACGAAAGAACGAATAATTACCCCAAGATTAGGAAAAAATAGAGATTCTTTTTCTTACCACTTGTATTCCACAGTGCACTACTGGTTCCATTCACTGCAAGAAGAGAAGAAAAAATGTTAATAGATTACAAAGAAGTAAAATTATCTTTCTTTGCTGATGTCTTGCTCACTCATGTTGAAACCTAATGCACTCTGCAAAAACAAAAGCTAATGGAATGAATAAATAATTTTCACAAGGTAGCAAAATAATATCTGATTTCAAGAATTTTTATACAACTACAATCATCATGACATAATGAAATCAGCATAAAAGTTGGAAAACAAATGAAGGAAAAATAACAGAAAATCTAGAAGTAGGTCTCTACTTCATAACTGATTCAGCATAACTGATTCTCTACAATGACTCCAGGACAAGCCCATGGAGAGGAAATATATATATTTCAACAATGCTGTGAAAGTTGAATATCTATATGCATTCCAAATCTTAAACCACACACAGAAACTAACACAAAATATTTCATAGACCTAAATGTAACATCTAAAATTATAAACTTTTAGAATAAATCATAGAGGAATATATTTGTGACCTTGGCCCTTGGCTTAAGTAACTATTTTTTTTTTTAAGACACAACATCAAAGCAGGACCTGAAAATGTGTTATAGACCTGGCACCACTGGGGGGGAGGAGTAAGGTGTGATCGTCACCCACTGTGAGCCTGCAGCAGTAGTGAAGACAGGACCTGGGGGACAGCGCCGGATGGCTGGTCTGGAACTGTGTGATGGCCCCTCCACAGCTTCCAAGGGTCGCACAGCTCTAGTCCCTCAGGTGGGTCAGTAGAGCGATCAGTTTAGGAATAGAAATGCGACTAAGCGTAAGTCATGAAGACACTGCCATTCTCTGAGGGATTTTGGCTTGTTTGCTTTTGTTATTTAATAATTTAGTGTGCTGATATCTTCTGGTATTTGGGGTTACCTTGATGTTCACAGACTCATATTTTTTATGGTTGTTATTACACTATAGTCCAATCAGAAACCAAGCAAGTATATCGTATTTTATATAATCTGAACAAAACACACTATTTCTTATGCCTTACACTTTGTCCTGTACGAACTCAATCTTGATTTAAAGTAGTCATTGCTCAGACTAGAAAACAGTAATACTCATAGGAATTTGGTCACCATCGCTTGTTTACGTCCTAGATTTCCCAGGGTCTGTCTCTTCACCGCCACTTCCCCTTTCAAATTCCTGCCCATTATCACTGCTTCCTAACAGGTGGTGTGGCTGCTGCTTCCTCCCTTCCCCACTTTCAACCTTTTAGAAAATGACCAGAATTATTTCTTTCTTAAGTAATTCCTTTCCTTAAAATATTGCTTTTTATCACATGTAATATGAAATCCAGCTTCCTTAGTGTTCCACAGTGAGCAGGTGTGTGCCAGCCTACCCTAAAGGCACAGAGAGCTGAGAGGCAGAAGAAAGAGGCTGACAGATACAGTTACGCAGGAAACATCTCACAGGGACTTAGAAGCAGAAGTGGTGCACCGAGAGTTCACAAGACCTTGCACAAGACCACGCATCCCTGTACCAGGCTTACTAACTGTGCCCCCAGACCCAGGGCCTAGATACTATAGGGAAATAATGGTAAGGACAACTGAATTTACCAAAGCATTGGCTTAACAGTAGATAAAGTGGAAACCGTAATCCTGGGACAGGGTTAATCAGAAGTCAATATGATAGATTAGCATCCAAGATAAGTTGCTTTAGCTTCCACACTAAGCCTTTAAAAAAAGATTATGAGCCCACCCCAGCTTAGGGAATTGGGCCAGGTCATGAAATTGCTACCAGAATCTCTTTCTTCAGTAGGTCCTTGGTCTTGGGGATTTAAGGAATAAACTCATGGGCCATAGGTTAGTGGTAACAGGATTTTATTAGACAGAAAGGAAACAGAAGGAGTAAAGAGCGCCAGAGCTTCTGGCAGAGGGGAAGAGCCAAGTGGGAAGAGCCCACGGTGGGTCCTTTGTCTGGGGTCTTGAGAATGACACTTGAACAGGACTTGGTAGATGGAAACACTTTTTCAATGTCAGTGAGTGTTATTGACAAGTGAATGTTTGCAGTCCTTCCAGCTCAGGGCAAAAAGTCAGGGTGCACCCTTCATGAAACTGCCCAGACCTAAGAAAACTGGAGTCCTCTGAGCAGCCTTGAATGAGGGAACCCTGTATCAGAACGACATTCCAGCCATAAGGAAACAACTCCAGTGTCAAATACAAGATGCTTTCTCTGACCTTGTACTTGAACGCATTCAGTACTTATAATCAGCCCTTTCTGCCATGCTTTTCTTGTCAGATACCTTACACATCCCTGGACTTTCCTAGGCTGAGCTTCCCTTTCTGCAGGCTGCTGTCCCCTAGAACCAGACCAATGCTGTGCTCCTCTGCTCGGCGGGCAGCTCCACGCCCTCTCACGGCCACGCTGCCCCAAGTATCTGAGCCCCTCTCTTCCAGTGAGGGCCCTGAGAAAGGAATAGTGGCTGGTGAACTATAAATACCTAAAGCAATCTGAACAATTATTAATAACAGGTTCCTATAAATACAGCAAATAAGTTTTTATTTTATCTAAAAGGTGAAAAATTAATAAAGATGTAAAGAAAACCCCTTCAAATTTCTGGGAGCAAATTTGATAAGAAGGTTATTTGTTTAGAGATTGGCAACCTTGTAACAGCTGTTGTTTAGAGAGTCCACATAAAGCATAAGTCAGTAATATTGTAATTAGCCCATGTCCAGACTCATTATAAATTCAGACTAGGGAGGTAATACTCTGGTTACAGTTTATAAAAAAGTTGAATTAAAAAATACTATAGAGTGTGGCACCTGTGGCTCAAAGGAGTAGTGCGCCCACCCCATATGCCAGAGTTGGTGGGTTCAAACCAAGGCCCAGCCAAAAAATAAAAAATACTATAGAAACAGACTTAGTATAGTCTGTTAATGAATGAGCATAAATCTGAATAAAAACAACATTGAGGAGAAAATTTCCCTAAGGGAAATGTTCTCTTACATGTATCTTTGAAAAGATACACACTTTAACAATGAATTACATATGAGCACTGTTTAAAGTAATGAAAAGGCAAGAGAAATAAATAAATAAAACATTTCGAACAAAATTCATCTAAACTAAAAATATTTGGGCCACCCAGGGGAAAAGATGGCCCTGTTTTAAGGGTTAACTGACTACAGAGATTCCGTTATAGGTTAAGTTACACATTTCTGACTGAAAGGAAGAAGCACAAAATATAATTTTAAAGCGTCTGCTTGAGCCAGAGTGAGGATGCTGGCCAGGGAAGCCCCTCAAGTGGCCCTGGAAAGCCCTGCTGGGCCTTTGTTACTAGCAGGATTTTAAAGGCAAAATGGAGCAAGGAGCAGGCTGATACGAGGTTGTGGGATAGGAATGCTCTTGGTTTACAGAGGTAACAGTGAATAATGATTCACTCTGCATCCCTGCTTTGCAGGGTCTGAGAGCTGGTGTCCAGCCTGTGGCATCGCCAGGTTAATTTTACGGCTGCGGGCGTCGGGCAGTCTAGACCCCACAAGAAAGGGGCTTCAAGAGGGAATTACTCACCTCGGGGGGAGTGGGTTGTGACAGTTGTGGCACTGCCTCCCTTGGCCCAATAATTAACAACAGCTTCTTTGTCTCAGATTAAAAGTCTCTTTCTGTTCTCACTATTCTGTGTCAAGGGGAAAGATTATTAAAATAATTCAATAAAAATGTTACCTTACAGCCTTTCTCCTCCAAAGCCATAAACCTCATCTAATCATGATGAAAACAGCAGACAAATCAAAAAATTGAGGAGCATCAAAATGCTTGCCCAGTACTCCTCAAAACTGTTGGGGTCATCAAATATAAAGAAAGTCCGAGAAACTGTCACAGCTTAGAGAAGATAGGAAGAAAGGAACCCGGTGTCCTGGCAGGGTCTGGGGACAGAGAAGAAGGACAGGGTAAAATGAAGAAACCTGAATAAAAATTAACTTGAATTAATAACAATGCATCAATAATGATTTCTTATAACAGGTATAAATACTAACATCAGTTACTAATGATGCGGAAGTTTCGTCTCTGTGATTCAGTGGTAAGACAGAATTTATTTATAGAAAATAAAAGAATAAAAACATCAAAGTTCCTGGCAGAGAGAACCCAGGTGGGGGTTGGGGGAAGCCTCCTGTCTCTGTCTCTCTCCCAGCTTTGTTTTTTTTTTTTAGAGAGACAGAGTCTCACTTTGTCGCCCTCAGTAGAGTGCTGTAGCATCACAGCTCACAGCAACCTCCAGCTCTTGGGCTTAGGTGATTCTCTTGCCTCAGCCTCCTGAGTAGCTGGGACTACAGGTGCCCACCATGATGCCTGGCTAGTTTTTTTGTTGTTTTTGCAGTTTGGCCAGGGCTGGGTTTGAACCCACCACCCTCGGTATATGGGGCTGTTGCCCTACCGACTGAGCCTCAGGCTCCACCCTACAATTTAAATTTAAACTTCACCTCAGAGCACATAAAAGCTATTTTAACTGTTTCTAAGGTTAAATATAAAACCAAACAATCATAATCTATCAACTTTTCTACCTAAACCATGAAAAATTTAGAATAGATAAATATTTATCAAGGCATAAGAAAGAGTATTTTTAATCCCTAAAATAAATCAGTTACAAAGGAAAAGAGATCCTTATCAGTTTACAAAATTCAAATCATTATTAATTTTTTAAATGTCTATTTTACTAGATTTAAAGAAATGAAAATTATTAAGACAATAAGTTACTTTTTCGAGGGAATAAAATTAGGAGAGCTAGAAGGAAAAGAATAAATTATTCTAGACTCTTCTAGTGCTTATTGTTCCAACACTTTTCACATTACGGTGTATCATAAGCAAGGGTAATATCTATTTCATATATTGGTAGAGTTTTGCATATAGCAAGTAAGACTTCAATCAGTAATAATTAGAACACAATAATTGATGAAGAAAAAGGGACATAATGTTTGAGCTAAATTAATACATACTAGTCAGTGCCCAAAGAAAGCCTCAAAGAAATCATCTAAAGAGTCTCATCAATTCAATAATCCTGTACAAGCTCTCTTGTTCTTTTCTGTTAAAGGACAAGTGAGCTTTCAAAATATGAAATGAAGAGAATGGGTTGGTTGAAATGGCAAAGTAGTTTTTGTGGAGTCACATGAAATAAAGCTGATATGCCTGTTGGGATTTTTTACCTTAATTTGGACTGGTTGAGCATATCTTGCTCTTCCCACCTGTCCCTCAGTAGCCCACACTTCTGGCTTAACTTCTGCTCTAATAAGGGAAGGCATAGTATAGGTTCTTATTCCACGTTCATATGAATGGTTGTTCTCACTTCAGTTAGAATGTTCCTCCCCAAAAGGGAAGCAGGACTTTCAGGCATGAGTAGGAAAGTGTGAGACACCAGTCACCCCAATTGGAGCCTAAATGCTGAGAGAAGAATTTGGTAAATGGCTTTCCAGACACCCCCTTTATACTTACAGATCTGGGGGATAGAAGACCAGGGTTAGAGAGAAGTTGCTCCAGTGTCCAGAAGAAATTCTGTCCCCTGGGCCTTCCAGTGAGGCGGACCTAGGGCTCTTGAGGGTGATGACACAACCTGGAGCCATGAGAATCTGCCCTGGGCACCTTCAGTCCAGTTTGGGAGCTGATGGGGTCACTGTCCCAGGAGGCCTCCACCTCTGAGGACAGGCTGCCCTCCAGTGGCCACCCTTGCATTCTGGACAGGGGTCCGGTGGCTTGCCCAGCAGGTGGTGCTGCCAGGGGACAAGCTCCCTTGAAGTGGCCAGTCTAGCCACATTGGAAGCTCTTGTTCTCAGCTCCTCTGACTTCCCTCTGCCCCTAAATGGTGCTTGTTTATTGGAGTGCCATTTCTAGAGCTGTCATTCTTTTTTTAATCCCTTCTCTCTCTTTCCTCCTCTTTCTCCTGATCTCAAATATCAAAGACCTTAGTGGCCATTTTAAGAAGATTCTCCAGGTTATGATGAGGCCTAGAGTCAATTTCTGGAGTTTTCTTAGACTGTCTGGGGCCACTTGAAAGATAAATTTGTCATAGAAAGTAATTTGGCCCTCTGAGGAGTCAGGTGTCAACTGAGTGTTTTCTCATCGCCTCCCTATGCTACTCAAGAAAGCCTGAGGAACTTTAATTTTGCTCTTAGTAAATAGTAGACAACTTAGAATAATTCATGGGCTTTTTCTTAGATTAATGTAAACCTTCCAGGATACATGCAAGAAATTGTTTACACCACCAGTCACCTTGTTTCTCAGGGTCCTATTTGGGAGAACAGCCTGTCTTCCCGTGGGGTATCTGTTCCTTTTCCTCAGGAGACATACTGCTATCAGTATTGGACATGAAAGGCAAATCATCCCACTTCCTAGCTTCATCCAAGACTTTATTTTTCTCTTTTAAAGTTAAACTTTGATCTAGTAGGAACATTTCATCTCTCCAAGAGAAGTTAAAGCTTTGTCCTAACCCTTGGAGAACACCTGTGTACCTATCTGGGTCATCAGAAAATTTTCCTAAATTAACCTTAATTTGTTTTTAATTTGCCAGAGAGAATGGAATGAATACTTGGGCATTTCCCCTCTCACCACCCATGGCTTCAACCAAGGGACACAAAGAAGAAAACAGTTGCTTTCTGGAGGTCCCAGCAGGACCAGAAGAAACTCTTGAAACAGATTTTCTTGGGGGTCTTCTAAAGGCTTTGAGGAGGTGCAGAAGAAGTAGATGGTGGGTTGTAACTAGGTGGTGACAGCGTCTGTCTCAGGAATCCCTGGCCACTTGGGGAAGTTATTACAGCTCGGAGAACTGGATCTGTCTGACAGGTTTCACACAGTTGAGGGTCGTATCTGAGAAAAAAGAAAGCTTGCACCTAGGTAATTCAGACCATTTCCCCTCTTGTTTAGCATAATTTAGAGTACCCTCCAATGGTTATTGTTCCCCATTATAGAGCCAATAATAAAGCCAGGCCTCAGTGCAAAAGAAAACCATAGATTCCTTCTTCAGCATCTGGGGATCAAACATGTCCTGATAGAGCCCAATGGGATGTTCTGGCAGCACAGGCCAAAAAATCAGCTATCCAGAAGCCATAGGGGTCCCACCTGATGAAAGTTCTCTTAGCAAGAGAACATGTTACCTGGGTGTTCTCTTAGAGAATGTTATACCATATGTGGGAAAGAATGAACGTCCAGCCTCGTAATCAATCCCATCTTCTGTGTTACTGGGTCATCAAAGCTTCCTCTGACCAACCAAGAAAGCCTTCCAGCCAAACAGAAGGAAGCATTGTTCCAAAGCTTGGGAAAGAATCCCCGAGGAGAGTGGCTTCCCCAACCTCTGCACGTATCTGGATTTAGCCACAATTACCAGAGTGGCACTTTGTACCCATGGGCTCTCCTGTGCTTACTACTTGCCAGCAGCACATCCATAGAAATCAGGTATCTGGGGAGCCTGTTCCCACCTGACACAAGTATATGCCTCTCAAGCAAAGTGGGGCTGAGCCCCACCCTGGAGGAAATAGCTGCTTGATGCTGCTGATGATAATTTTTTACAAGCTTTTTCTAAACTCTCAGTAACAAAGGAAAATAAGTTTTCTATCATGAGCAGGTCTGAAATGCTGGTTTCCACCCTCCTTTCTTCCCCCAAAGCTAGCAAGGCAATGATAATTAAATTCAACAACACATCCGGACTGAGACACTTTAAAATTCTTGTATTAGAATTAGTTACAACTAGTCTTAGAGACACCTGGAATGACTTTGAACGTTTCCATTTACACTAATAGATCAGAAAAAAATCAAATACCCAGGGTAATTAATTTTCTTTAGCTTTCTTCATTTTTAAAAGTTGTCTTTCCTTTTTTCTTTTAAGGAAGAGATTGAATTGCAGCCTAGAATTTATGGCCATTCTTGCCCTGGGGGGTTGCCCCGGGCTTCCCTCTGTGGGCTCCTGGTCCCCCAGGTAGGGGAGTCATTTAGTCCTTTGTTCAGAGCGGAGCCAACTTCTTGGTTTCTAATTGTTAACATGGTTCAGCTTTTTTCTCAAATACTCAAAAAGCCAATTTAATTTAATTTTGCAATGAAAGGCAATAAGAAGGACCTTACAACGTCTGAAGCACACTTACAGCATTTGAAAAATACCAGAAAGAGCCAGCACCAACTTAACTAACTATATATAGCCATCCTTTACCAACAGTCAAACAAAGCAGAGAAGCCACAAGGAGAAAGAGAAAGCTGCAGAGGTGCGTAGAGATGAGTAGAAGAGGTTTGGGACCATGGAAGCCGAAAGCAGATAGTAAAAGAGCTGGGCAAGCACTTTGTCAGAAGGCCCCCCACTGCCCTGGGGTCAGACCATGGCTGGGGACTTCAGGACCTCTGGGTACTACTTCCTTTCTTGGCTCTCAACCAGAAAAAAAGAGTAAAAACAGAACAGGTTCAGAAACCTTCTAACATTCCCTTCGGCTCCTGTTTTTTGGAGCCAAGGGGAATTAGAAAGTTCATTCCCCAATAGCTGGAGGTCGGCAGCCATATGACGAGCTTTTAGGGATGGATGAACATCAAATTATTAGTCTCCATTATTATGACTAAAGAGAATAAAAGGATAGAGTTAAGCAGTCCCACTGCTTACCACAGATCTTCAATCCTGGAGATGCCCCCTCCCAAAATATGGAATTTCTCTCTGTTATAGGTCCTTGGTCTCAGGGATTTGAGGAATGAACCCATGGATCATAGATCAGTTGTAATATAAGATTTTATTAGAAAGGAATATAGAAGGACTAAAAAGAACCAGCACTTCTAGCAAAGAGGAAGACCCCAGTGAGGATTCTACGTGGGCTCTTTATCTAGAGGTCTTACATCTTGAGAATTACACTTGGGCAGGACTTGGCAAATAGAAATGCATTTCCAACATTAATGAGTGTTATCAACAAAGGAATGAATATAATCCCTGCAGCTCAGAGCAAAAGGTCAGGGCATCCCCTTCATGAAACTGCCCAGGCCTAAGAAAACTGGGGTCCCTGTCCAGCCTTGAATGAGGGAATCCTGTATCAGGACTTTTGAGAGCAAGAGTAAGCAGAGGCAGGAGATGAGAAAACTAAGACAAAATAAACTAGTGAGAGCAAATTCTCCTGTCTTTAACTAGAGTTACATTTATTTTCAAACGGCTTATCCTTAGAGAAAATAAAATTCACTCTAGACTGAATATGCCAAAAAAAAAAAAGATTTGGCTTTTACGAGTGGCTACTACTCTTGAGGATAAAATAAGCGTCCAGTTGATTTCCACATTTGACCCCGGGTAGCAGAGAAAACCCTTTATTTTACATTAATCATACAGGATGTTAAGTGTAGGCAGGCCAGACAAAATTATGGATTTTGTATCTTTTCCAAAAGTGCACAGAAGTCAGTTCAATTTATGTCTATCTCCCCAAACAGGATAAGACATTTATTTGCCCTTGATAGGATTTAGACCTCAGATGCCCATTTTCACATAGTTAATCTAGTCCTTTACTCCTATATGAACTTTCTGTTAAAATTAAAGGGTTACCTAATCATGAAGATTAAAAGCTTCATTTGTTTTACCTTAACACTCCTCAAACTATCTTTAAATCCTCATCTATTATTTTATGTAACTATTAGAAATTATTTCGTAGTGGTTAAAAGAAAGGCTCCAGAATCAGACATAGCCTTCACATGAAAGATGTAAATTTGCTTCATATTAGGGCTGTATACATTGGATACTTTTTCTTCATTCTTGAGATACTTTGCTAAGAAGAATATGTTCCAGCTCCATCCATGTAAGCATGAAAGAGGTAAAGTCTCCATCTTTCTTTAAGGCTGCGTAATATTCCATGGTATACAAGTACCACAATTTATTAATCCATTCGTGGGTCGATAGGCACTTGGGCTTCTTCAATGACTTAGCAATTATGAATTTGGCTGCAATAAATATTCTGGTACAGATATCTTTGTTATAATGTGATTTTTGGTCCTCTGGGTATATACCTAGTAAAGGAATAATAGGATCAAATGGCAGGTCTATTTTTAGATCTCTGCGTATTCTCCAAACGTCTTTCCAAAAGGAATATATTAGTGTGCATTCCCACCAGCAGTATAGAAGTGTTCCCTTTTTTCCACATCCACGCCAATATGTCTGGTTTTGGGATTTTGTTATGTGGGCTAATCTTACTGGAGTTAGATGATATCTCAAAGTAGTTTTGATTTGCATTTCTCTGATGATTAAGGATGATGAGCATTTTTTGCATGTGTCTGTCTTCTTTGGAAAAGTTTCTCTTCAAGTCCTTGTCATTTCATTTTAGGGATATTTACCCAAAGTTACAGAATTATCGTAGAACCTCTGTAAGTTGACCACCCAAAGGACTGTAACAGACTAGTTGTTGACATAGAGAGGTGGTAACATAAGGACCCAGGCCTGCTGTGCTGACAGGTTCCTGTGGTGCACATCCAGGCTGTGAAAATTAGGGCAGCTTAGGGAGGTGGCCAGTGGAGGGAGGTGTCAGCTGTGGAGGGTTTACTGTAGGTATTTTAGGCTCTTTCCTTTGGACAGAAAAATAAAAATGACTTATATTTATTCATTGCCATAATTATCATGTTTGATCTTGGTATTTTATGCTTCTATTTTTCATTATTATTTGCTTTCTTTTCTGTATTTTGTAGTAATCTTTTTACTTTTAGTTTCTATAATGATTTAAGAAGCCACTGTTGCTCACTGTGCACAGAAAAATAGATTTATAACTTATTCACTGTGAAAATTATGAAAATATACATCTTCTTTCAACATTTCTTGGTTCTTTGTTTTGCATTCAGGACTTTTTACTCTAATTTTTAGCCTTTATGTTTTCATCTGGTTAAAAAGACCAGTCCTTCTTTATTGCATTTTGTTCTTGAATTAATCTCAGGTCTAAGGAATTTATAGAACTCTGCTCGAGCAGTGTCTGGGGCCATATTCCCTTTGTGTGCTTACACATGGAAGACGGGGGGGAAAACCAGCGTGGCCTGTTTGCTGTTCAGAAAATTCCACACATCCATTTCTCAGTTAGATGTAGTGGAGCAGTGAGTGAAAAAACAGTCTGCCAGAGACACTAGAAACTGACAATAAAGTCAGATCATCTAAACATTGATTACATTCACATGTTTTATTTTTTATTTCTTTATTATTTTTTAAGACGGTTTCATTATAGCTCATAGCAATCTCAAACTCAACTGATTCTTTTTTTTTTTTTTTACATTAAATAATAGCTGTGTACATTAATGCTTTTATGGGGTACAATGTGCTGGTTTTATATACAATTTGAAATACAACAAACTGGTTAACATAGCCTTCACCACACTTTCTTAATTATCGTGTTAAGACATTTATACTCTACACTTAGTAAATTTGACATGTACCCTTGTAAATGCACCGTAGGTGTGGTCTGAACAATTACCCTCCCTCCACCCATCCTCCCCCCTTCCCTCCCCCTGTCATCCCCCTTCGTCTTGGGCTGTAGTTGGGTTATAGTTTTCATATGGAAGTATGGGTGCTTATATATTGGTTTCATAGTAGAGCTGAGTACATTGGACACTTTTCCTTCCTTTCTTGAGATACTTTTCTAAGAAGAATATGTTCCAGCTCCATGCATGTAAACGTGAAAGAGGTAAAGTCTCCATCTTTCTTTAAGGCTGCATGTAGCTGAAGATGTTAACAAATAATACTTCATTTTATATGGACTCAGAAAAAACCTCGAATAGCCAAGACATTACTCAGAAATAAAAACAAATCAGGAGGAATCACGCTGGGAATGGTGAACTGGCTGGCGACCTATGGAAGACTGAAACTGGACCCACACCTTTCGCTATTAACAAAAATTAATTCTCACTCGATAAAAGATTTAAACTTTAAAATCCTAGAAGACAGTGCAGGGAAAACACTTGAAGAAATCAGCCTGGGAGAATATTTTATAAGGAGGACCCAAGTGACTCTTCTACCTCAGCCTCCAGAGTAGCTGGGCCCACAGCTGCCTGCCATAAAGCCCCGCTACTTTTTCTGTGTTTAGTAGAGACAGGGTCTCACTCTTGTTCATGCTGGTCTCAAACTCCTGAGCTCAAACAATCCTCCTGCCTCGGCCTCTTTGAGTGCTGGGATTAGAGGTGTGAGCCACCGTGCCGGGCATTCAAATCTGTTTAAAGCAAAATATTTTGCTTCCACTCAATTCCATAAAGTTCAAGAAGAAGTTTTAGATTGCTGCTTCTCAGCTGGGGGAGGTTTTGCTACCCGGGGTGCTTGTGGCTTGTCTGGAGGTGTTTTCTGGTTGCTGCAGCTCTGCAGAGGGAGTAGGGTGGAGCAGGGGGAGGTGGAGAGGTGCTGGTGGCAGCTGGTAGGTGGAGGCCGCAGAGGCTCCTACGCCCTACAAATCCCGAGACAGCCTCCCACATGGAGGGTCTGGAAGCCAAGGGGGACAGGGCCCCAGTGACGACGGTGCCTTAGCCCGTACCTACGGGGGCCAGAGTGAATCCCTTGGAGCCTTCAGCAACACACTTTCTCGGATTGTTCCCTGGATGCAGATTTGGGATTACAGGGCTCACAAGCTATGTGCTGCTGTCAAATCAAAACGTTTTTCCCACACTGAAAAAACGTTCTCCAGGGGAATGTCTTTCAAACCTATAGTTTTTAAGGCTGTGTTCTCAAAGGCTCAATCAAAACGCTACATAAATCTGTAAATACTGTTCCTTCAAGAAGGATATGGTAGCAAGTTTCTTTATTTTTAAAAAGTAAAATCTAAGATTAGGCTATTGGAGCAATTCTTTTAACTGAACTAAAGTTTTAGGTTACCCTTGGTTACATAATAATTTATTCTTGTTAAACGGGAAAATGCTCAACCCAGCCCCCAGCTGCTGTGATCAAGGCTCCTGGACTACTCCCCATTCTTTCCTCCTACTTCATGGGGGGGTCACGACCCTGCCCCCCACCATGTCCTGTCTGCAACACTAAGGCTTGTTAGAAATGGAGGTTTCTGGGTCCACCAGACTGACTGAATCAGACTCCTGTTTACAGGGAGCTCAGGCGATTCATGTAAAAATTAAGGTTTTCCCCTCTTTAGGCCTTGGCTTTATTTACATTTCCAGTGATCTGTTTTATAAAATGGAAAATTGTGTAAGCTGCCTCCAGTTCCTTTAGACATAGGAAAGGCAAACATCTTTTGTGTCAGTTTGAAGCAAAGCATTATCTGATTTATAAAAGAAATGCATATACATGCTTGCAGAAACTCAGGAGAGTATAAAGAATTTAACCACCGCTGACCTTTGGTGACTACCTTTTTGCTGCTTTGCTATGCATATGTGTACATATATATTGTAAATTTGTCCTGCCTTTTTAAAACATTTTATCATGGGCTCTGTGCCCGTGGCACAGTGGTGATGGCTCTAGCCACATGCATCGAGGCTGGCAGGTTCGAACCTGGCCTGGGCCTGCTGTACAACAATGACAACTACAAAAACAAAAACACAAATAGCTGGCATTGTGGCGGGTGCCTGCAGTCCCAGCTACTTGGGAGGCTGAGGCAAGAGAATTGCTTAAGCCCAACAGTTTGAGGTGGCTGTGAGCTGTGACGCCCCAGCACTCTACCAAGGGTGACATAGTGAGGCTTGCAGTTTTTGTCTGGGACCAGGTTTGAACCCGCCACCTCTGGTATATGGGGCTGGTGCCCTACCCCTTGAGCCACAGGTGCTGCCACTCCCCCCCCCCAATTTTTTTTATCATGAACATTTTCTCAGTCATTTTCTACTGTTATTTGTAGGATATAATATTCCATTTTATGGATAGAGCATAATTTACTTAATCATTTTGTAGAGTATAATTTCTAAATAAAAAATGAAAATTAATATGAGTAAGGAGTAGGAACATGCAAATATTGTGAATTATTTTTTTCCTGAATGTTAGACCCTCTAAAGGAAACCCTGTCTTCTATAGTATGTACAAAGTCCTGTCTGTGGTGCGTTGTTCTCCCAAGACTCCAGCAGGGGCATCCCTAAATGGGTTTCCTACTTCTCAGTGTTTCTATTGTGTTTCTTTTCTTTTTTTTTTTTTTTGTAGAGACAGAGTCTCACTTTATTGCCCTCTGTAGAGTGATGTGGTGTCACAGCTCACAGCAACCTCCAACTCCTGGGCTTAGGCGATTCTCTTGCCTCAGCCTCCTGAGTAGCTGGGACCACAGGTGCCTGCCACAACGCCTGGCTAAGTATTGTTTTTCTTTTAGAAATCATTCTCAGAATGATTCAGAACCTTCATTCATCTCAAGATATAGTTCAGAGCACCTGTACCTTGCACACTTGATATTTAGTTTGAATGTAATTTTCTTCTTGGGGAAAAAAATGTGTATTTGTATTGCATTCACTAATGTAAAAATAATGTTCTTTATTACTTACTCGTGAAATGAACACTTTTCTTAAGTTTGCCTTAAGATTATACATCTTTACTCTGTATTTTTTAAAAACTCCTTGTCAAGGTATAAATATTTTGATGTGAGTGCTTCCAAAGAATTGAACTTTTGCTCAGAGAAAAAAGACATATCTGTAATGGGAGATTTTTTGTTTTTCTTCAACACCATGGCATAAAGACAACAGTCTGTCATACACACGTGTTCCCATTTCATTAGTTTCTTGTTCTTTTAAACATACTTTGAAAGCATTAAGCCTCTGTCCTGTTGCAGACACTTTAAGGTTACAGAAAGGATGAAATACTTACACATAATGTGAAAACAGTAATAAACCACCAACATTAACCGTAAGAAATTATAAATCTTCATCTAGACTGTGGTTGTGCTTTTTTTTTTTTTAATGCTGTATAGATGACTAACAGGCAAGAAAAATTTTCTGCTTAACATCCAAACCCTGAGGAAATCAGAACCTCAGTTGGCACGAGGCTAGCCCCGATTGTACTGGAGAAATTCTGCCCGTTATTTTCATATACCTGGAGGATTTATGATTAGTTGAAAGCTGAACAGAAACATCGAAGAAAAATAGAAACAATGTTATTATTGTGCTCTTTACAATATATTGATTGTAGGGGCAGCGCCTGTGGGTCAAAGAAGTGGGGTGCCGGTCCCATATGCCAGAGGTGGTGGGTTGAAACCCAGCCCTGGCCAAAAACCACCAAAAAAAAGAAAATATATATATATAGATTGTAATCTTTTTTTTTCCCACTAGTTTCTAGTAGTTACAGAAATCACATAGCCTGGAGGCAGTTTTCATTTTTAAAAAATTACTGCTCACAAGTAACCATATGTGGCCAAATTGATTGCATGTGTTGATTCAATTTTTGGAAGAAGTAGTCTTAGTCATACTTACTACAAGACCTTCTTGTTCTCTAAGGAAAATGTCGCTTTAGAAAATTTATACACAAAATGTTCAAAGGAGTGCAAAACATGTGACAGAATAACATAACGTTTTGGGGGGCTTGATTTTCCAAATATAAGTGCTTGTGTGGGATTTCAGAATGATGTTTATACATATATCATTTGGGGGGCTCATTTCACTGACCTTTTAAAGG
The DNA here is from genome assembly GCA_963573935.1 of Arctocebus calabarensis. Taxonomy (NCBI): domain Eukaryota; kingdom Metazoa; phylum Chordata; class Mammalia; order Primates; family Lorisidae; genus Arctocebus; species Arctocebus calabarensis. The sequence goes on along the minus strand of CAUYON010128162.1, from coordinate 8,295 downwards.
TAACAGAATAAAAGAGTTATCAGTTAATATTTAAATGTCATCATTTCTGGCACAAATCCCAGAAGGAAGATGACAAGGACATTCTAATATGTACAATATGATTGATGGTTGGAACTGCTGTGGTAGTAAAATGGGCACTTTAGCGCCATGGTGAGTTTTGAAAAAATATACATCTGTATGAAATCAATTTTTATTTATACTGTATTTAACATGTGCCTTAGAAAAGAAATGTAAAGGATGTTGTTTAAGGATACCGATTTTTCAGACCTACTAAGAGAATGAAATTTAGAGAGAAGAAGTTGTATTTCTGAAAAAAACAAACAAAAAAAAAAGATAAGAAAATGATATAAGTTAAATAATTGGACACCCAGGTTGAAAAATGCAGGCACAGTCCAAAGGCGTGTGGTGATGGGCGGGACTGCGTGCCGTCCCTGTTCCAGGATAGACCTGCCCTTGGTGGTTGCTTATAACCAGCGTCATGCTCCTGCATTTTCCAGTAAGCCCTCACCTGGATGGAGACTTTTGATCATTGCAAGGACAGCTCCCCAGCACCTGGCCCCCAGCTTCCTGCCGAGCTGCTCCCCCGGGAATGAAGCCCAGTCTGCCTCTGCCAGCTTCTGGGCTTTCCTGCCTCGGAACTCCTTCCATTGACCTCTAAGCCACATTTCACGAAGCTTCTGGAGCTTTGGCAGAGAGATGTGAAAGCTGATTGTGTTACTGAAAGTTCCACGCTTGTCTCCTGAAGCCACCTCAGAAAAAGAGGGACAAGGGGTTTGAGGAGAAGGAGAGAGAAGTTTATAGCTTGGCCAGCAGAGGAGGAAAGTGCTCTCAAAATCCAAATTCCTGCTTATGAGCAAAGCTTTTAAAGCTTCTGATCCCAGAATCTCACCTTTGGCCAAGACGGCCTCGTGGCCTCTGCCTGGAATCATCCGGTCTTCTGCTCACACAGTCCTGTGACCACCACTTGGACTCATTCCTCCTTTGGCTAAGACCATCTTGTGACTTCTGCCCAGATGGTTCCTTTGAGCTCTCTCCTATGGCACAAAGTACAAGAGACGTTCCCTTCCTGACTGTTGTCCTGGGGTAGGGATGAGGTTTGAGTTCCCAAATGTTGGGGAGACAAAATATTTTTGCCATCTTTTTAGGCCATTCTGTCTTCGGCAATTAGATTTTCGTTTGAACAGGAAGGTATGAAAATATGGTAAAGGGTGATAAAGATGCCAGACAATAACAGAAATGGTTAAATACGTGGGGGAAGGAAGGTCAAAGTGAGTAAAAGATAACTGGGGTAACAGAGACCAGAAAGATCAATGTAGCAGGTGGAAAAGTGAAATTAAAAGCACTCCCTTTCTTTACTCTGAATGAAAAAAAAGAAAAAAGAAAAAACAAAGTCAAATGAAACAATGAATGTAAGACAAACAACGTTAAGATTATCATGGTGACGCCAGAGAAAGACAAAGTCAGGGAAGACAAAGGCTCTTTCCAAACAATCTTAACAGTCCAGAAAACAGCGAGCTGGCGGGTGAAGGGACAGCTGTCTGCGCCTCTGTGCTGCAGGTGATGACATGCTGGGCCTGGGACGCAGCCCTAGGAGCTGAAGCGAATCACAGAGTTTAAAATAAAACTTTTCGTATTCTTTTTTTTTTTTTTTTTTGCAGTTTTTGGCTGGGACTAGGTTTGAACCTGCCTCCTCTGGTATATGGGGTCGGCATCCTACTCCTTGAGCCACAGGCGCCGCCCTAAAATAAAATTTTTTAATAGAAAAATTTTGAGGAGTGCAATAAGAATCTGAGTGTCTCCCCCTTTCCCCAGTGAGTTTTATGATCCATATGGATTGTTCTTACTTACCTCAAAATTCAGGGCCCCTTCTTGGTCTGGTCTGCCTCTACTCACCCTTCTGGGTGCCGCGATCCCCGGAGGCTCCGTCCAGAAACCCCGGTGTTGTTCGGGATGCCTCCCCCTCACGGACACCCTCCTCACCACACTGGGTCAGTTCTCCTTCTTCATTTTTCTTGAATCTCTACAACGCCCACCACCATCTAGGCCAAGCCAACAGCATCTCCTGGATGAACTTGTTAAAAGGCAAAATGACAACACAATTAAAGATCTTGGTTGGCTTGTTGCAAATTGGTCAACGCTTCATTCCATGAAATAGAGTCAGTGGTGCACTGAGGCAGGCAGGGGTGGGGGCTTCAGAGATGGAGGAAGGGCTGGAGAGAGCAGAACAGTGGCGACTGGCCAGCTCAGAGTCACAGTCCCTGTGGTGGTGGGGGAGACGGAACAATGGAGCTAACCTCGGTTACTGCGGGTTACGGTCTGGGACAGAGGGAGCTTCATTACCATGTCAACTGGAGTGCTTGGGAAACTGGCCGTTACCTCCTGATTTCTCCGGGAAGTCAGTTTGGTGACGTGGAACCTCTGTGTGGGTGAGCAGGATCTCAATCCAAAACCATGGCTTCCAATAATTTTTATTTAATAGAACATCATAGATATCTGCTGATTTCTTTTCCTTACCCTCTCAGCATCCCCCCACCCCCAATGCTTCCCTCTAGGTAGGCTATAGGCTCTCAACTCTGCCGTTTGTAGAGAAAGCAGCCACAGCCAGCACAGAAGCAAACAGGTGCAGTGGGGTTCCGGGAAACTTCGTTCTCAAAGCAGACCACACGGGACGCAGCGTCTGGTCCACCTGACAGCGTTCCTCACTGCAGCCCGTGGTCCTGCATGAATGCACAGGGACCTGGCCAGGCCCCCTCCCTTAACATTATTTAATTACTTCTCTCTGTTCAAGGAAAGAAATGGGCCCACCTTGTTTCTTTATCTCACTGATTTGGGGCCCTTCCTTCTTATTCCTTTTGCCCCCATCCTCTGGGCCTGCCTTCATTTCTATCTTTGCTGACCCTCCCTGACCCATCCACGGCCTTTGCACAAACTGTTTCCCCGCTGCTCCCTGGAAATCGTTACTCCCTAACTCCCGCTCAACCTTCTGTCCTCAACTTAAATGTCACCTTCTTGCCTTTCCAGAAAAACTTGTTTATTTTTTCTGTTAGACCCATACTTTTTTTCATCATTTCTATCTTAATTTTAATGAAATGAAATATTTGTGTGATTGTCTCACATTCAGCTCCTTGCTGGCCCGTCCCCTCTCAGGGTCAAGGAACATGTCTGAGTTTTAGATTGAATTCTTAATGTCTGGTCCAGAACACCACATGGCAGGCATTTAGAAATGTTTGCTAAATAAATACATTTAAATCTATAATTTCTGTGTATAATGTGCAAGTCGGTATTAGAGAAATGGTTGCAGGGAGGCAAGCCAGAGTGAAACAGAGAAGTGGCGGTGTCCAAGTGGCTCCCAGAGAGGACGCACAGATTTTGCTAGAAAGTCTTCTGGGCTAAACCACATGAAACTGTGTGTATTTGACTCCTCTTGACCTACAAACAAACCCACATGGCTTTGTGGCTCCCATCTAAGGCCTTCCTATGCTCTCTCTTCTCTGAGTGCCGTTCAGCACCTGCAGGACTCAGCAGGGTGGAGGGCGGGGTCACTGTGTCCACCAGGACTGGGCAGGATGGAGGGCGGGGTCACTGTGTCCACCAGGACTGGGCAGGATGGAGGGCAGGGTCACTGTGTCCAGCAGAATGGAGGGCTGGGTCTCTGTGTCCACCAGGATGGAGGGAGGGGTCACTGTGTCCACCTGGATGGAAGGTGGGGTCACTGTGTCCACCAGGATGGAGGGCGGGGTGGTCACTGTGTCCACCTGGCCGTGTTGCACCGAGCACTGAATTTAATTAGCTCTTGATGGATCTGAGGTGCTGAAGTAAGAAAGGGCCCTGCCAATAGTGAGGGTGCAAACAGGAGGAGGGGTTACTACAGCCCTGGTGGCTGAGAGCATCATGGTAACAAAACATGCTACTCTTTGATTTGTCTCCTGCAAATTGCAAGTTGAAATGTGACCTCCAGTGTCAGAGTGGGGCCTGGAGGGAGGCGTCTGGGTGGGGGGCCGATCCCTGACGGACGGCCTGGTGCCCTCTTTGCAGTGATGAGTGATTTCTCTATTGGTTTCCACGGGAGCTGGTTGTTAAAAAGAACCTCGCCCTTCTTTCTCTGCCCTGCCCATAATGTGGTCTCTGCACACGCCTGAGCCTTTTCACCCCATACCTGAATGGAGGCTCCCGAAGCCCTCCCAGGACGCAGGTGCTGGGGTCAGGCTTCCCTTGCCAACTGCAGAACCATTAAGCTAACAAAACTCTCTCTTTCTTCTCTTTCTCTTTCAGGTTAACGTGAGGTACAAACAATTAGAGTACAACGTTTGCGTTTGTTAGATAGAGTCCCTCTTGTAGTTCGTCCCATACCCAAGAGGTGTGCCATACCATACACCCTTACATTGGGCCCACAAAGTGGGAGCACCCAGTCTCTCCCGTTCCTCCGCTCTTATCTCCTCCCCCTAGCTTGAATTGAGTTGAGTTTTCCTCTTATGTGGGTGAGTCTTGGATGAAACACATTCTTCTTAGTAAAATATCACAAGAATGAAAAAACAATGTCCAGTGTACTCAGTAGTAATACAAAGCCAGTAGACAATCTGATAAACCTCTTTTTCTTATACATCATTCAGCCTTAGGTATTCCTTTATAGTAACACAAGAGGAGTAAGATAACATCTTTGGAGATAATTGGCCAAAGCAATAGGAAAAAGGCAGAAAAATGATAGTCCCGAATAATTTATACTGCCTCAATGAAATGAAAAGGGACCATGATTTCGCACATAGTGGCTTTCAGGCCTCAGAAGAAATCAGACCTTGGAAAAGAATTCAGAGAAGCCAAAGAAGAAAGGGTGAAAGCTTGAGTTTGTTTTCTGTAAGAGCAGGATGTGGAATTAATTTGTTAATGGAATGCATTATGAGTTATTTTCTCATAAGGAGATCATTCTAAGTATGATTGAAAATATTAATTCCTGAAAGTTTTGGAAAACAAAATGGAAATTTTTCCTTGTGATAACTTAGTGCAAGTCTTAGCCAGGACATGAGGACTGTGACCTCTTATGAGCCTTTTTAGTTCTGTGAGTCCATAAAAGGCATAGAAGGAACAGCAAAAAACAATGTAACAACATCACACATAAATGTGGGCATATTTTGTATACCATATATGATATAATGCAAATATATTTTGCATACAGTATATGATATTATGTGAATGTATTTTGTATACCATATATGATATTATGTGAACATATTTTATATACTACATATGCTATTATGTGGACATATTTTGTGTACCATATATGATATTATGTGGACATATTTATATACCATATATGATATAACGCAAACATATTTTGCATATAGTATATATTATGTGAACATATTTTGTATACCATGTATGATATAATGCAAACATATTTTGCATACCATATATGATATTATGTGGACATATTTATATACCATATATGATATAATGCAAACATATTTTGCATACAGTATATGATATTATGTGAACACATTGTATATACCATATATGATATTATATGGACATATTTTGTATACCATATATCATATTATGCGTCTTGACACTTGTTCACTTTATTATTTTTCTTACACATTTTAATATCAATCTGTGCTGTGGCACTGCAAACACTTTATCTTTTATTCTTCACTTCCTGTTGGGGAGCAGTCCCCACGAGGCTTACACCCTACTGCTCCATCAGAGACTGTCACCTTTGTCATTATGAAGATCACCAATGATCGTAGAGCTAAATGCCCCAAGTTAGCAGTTCACCCCTTAGATTATTCCTTTTGTTTGTTTGTTTGTTTTTTTGTAGAGACGGAGTCTCACTTTATGGCCCTTGGTAGAGTGCCATGGCATCACACAGCTCACAGCAACCTCCAACTTCTGGGCTTAGGTGATTCTCCTGCCTCAGTCTCCTGAGTAGCTGGGACTACAGGCACCCGCCACAACGCCTGGCTATTTCTTTGTTGCAGTTTGGTGAGGCCGGGTTTGAACCCCCCACCCTCAGTATATGGGGCCGGCACCCTACCCCCGAGCCACGGGCGCCGCCCTAGATCATTCCTTCAAAAAAGCTTTTTTAACTTGGTTTCTTGGTTCCCTTCCTGCCTCCTGGCTAATTCTCTGCTTTCTTTGATAGTTTCCCAGTTTCCCAAACTCACATTAATTAGAGATTTTAGGACACTGTCCTTGACCCTCCTCTCTTTCTTTTGCATACATTCTTAGGTCAGTGACTTTCAGGCTTAGTTTGATTCCTATGCATAAAGAACACATTTTATAACATCCTGACTACACAGACAGGCACACGCACACTGAATCCAAGTCTTCACAAAACAAGGCGTTTTGATCTCTTTCTCTCCTTCCTTCTCTTCCTTCCTCCCCTTTTCCATTTGCTTTTCTATTCCATTATAATTTCTTTTCGCACCCACTAAATTGATTTCATTGCCCACCTGGTGGTCACAACTTGCAGTTGAGAAAACATTTTTTCTAGGTGGTCTCATATAATCTCATGTGTTAATGGGAAAAAACCCCGAACTTCGTAATTTAAAATGTTTATTCTGAGCTGAATGTATATGACTGGCATGGTGCACTTGGCCTCAGAGGTCCTGGGAAAATGTGTGGAGGCAGCTGGGTTGCGGGTGGGTTTTATACATTCACGGAGGCAGGAATTGTGCTCCAAATCATTTATCTGTAAATGGAAGGTGTACATTGCCTTGACCCCAAAAGGTGGGATATCTTGGTGGGGGGGGAATGGCGGCTATTAGATTATAGGTGGGTTCAAAAATGCTTTGATTTGTAATTGGTTAAAGAGATGAAGCGTTGTTGAAAGGCTGAGAATGTTTGAAGTTAAGATCTGGAAGTCTGTTGAACAGATGGAGACAAGCCTCAGGACATACCCAGACCCAGGTGATCTGTTAGTAGCCAGTGGTCTGCAGGCCTGGCTCAGCCTTTGCCTTGTAGGCTTAGGTCCTGTTAATGTTTCTTACTGTTACGAAGACTGACTTTAAAAGAGAGGGGAAAATATAGGAGACAGATGCCTCGTGTCTAACTTCCCTTCTCCTCATGGCCAGTAACTCAGTTTTACACTTTTTTCTGGGGTCTCCCTTGGCGGGTCTGTGTGTGTGTCAGAGGGCAGGGGAGGGTGAGGGCTTCATTTTAGTGCACAAAATGCCTATACGTGTGCATTGTCTAGAAATCATGCAGCTCAATCGTCATGATCACTGGGGAGCATTATGATTGTGTCATGATGTTTAAAACTTAAAAACAATATCTGGTGTAGCTGTGGCCCAGTAAAACTTTATTTGCAAAAAATGGGAGGTCAGCCCGTGGAGTGTAGTTTGCTGAGCCATCATCTAACTATTCCAAAGACTTTTTGGCAGAATTATTTTTGGATCATCTTAGACGTAGAAAGATCTCTTGTTTTAAAATAAATCTCTGGATTGAGAAAAAATGTAGGGCCGAAAAGGGAAAGCTTCCCTTTTGCCCTCTTAAGGTTCCCTAAAAATGAACTGACAGAAGGCGGGTTAGTAAGAGAAAGAGGCATATAAAATTTATACAAGGTGCAAGGCGAGGGGGAATTGCACCCCCCGCACAAGGTCCAGACGCTTGGTTACCTTTCTTCATTGGAGGAAGGGGATGGGAGTTGTAGGAGTAAATGATTTTCAGGGGAAAAGAATGAGACGAAAGAGAAGTGGCCTAGGGTGAAGTCTGTCTGGACCTAGACCTGGCAGGAAGGTGAGGGGTGAACTTCATCTTGAACAACGGTTGTCTTACTAACTGTGAAGTTAAAGTAATCTCTTGGAGCTGCCCCCAGAAGAGCAGGTGAAAACTGGGCATGGAGAGCACTTCCAGTCTCCTGTGTTCTCTGGTTGATCTTTCCTGGTTATTTGATGAGATTCTTAGGAAGCAGCTCTTGAGAGGATTGCATTTTTTTTTGCAATTTTTTTTTGACCGGGGGCGCAGTTTGAACCAGCCACCTCTGGTATGTGGGGCCAGCACCTTACTCTTTTGAGCCACAGGCGCCGCCCGATTGCATTTCTTTTGGAAAGAAGCTTTCTTGGACAAGGAAATTCCAGAAGGAATCTCTTTCTGGGTGGGGGTGGGTAGGAAAGTCTGCAAGAGACTTTTCTTTTGGGGCTTCTTTCTTTTTATTTATTTTTTTTTATTTTTACATATACATGTGTTTATTAGGTTTCCACTTTTTGCCTTCACAGAATTTAAAAGGCTTAACATTTAATAACAATAACAATGTTTAAGATAAGGACTAGAAACAAAAACCTTGTAAAGAAAGAACGAGGA
>CAUYON010128159.1:0-21806 GCA_963573935.1 Arctocebus calabarensis | reverse complement strand
GCACTCTACCAAGGGCAATAAAGTAGGACTCTGTCTCTACAAAATAAATAAATAAATAAAATAAAAATAAACAGAATGGAGAAATCTGGGCGGTGCCTGTGGCTCAAAGGAGTAGGGTGCTGGCCCCATATACCAGAGGTGCGGGTTCAAACCCAGCCCCAGCCAAAAACTGAAAAAAAGTAAAATAGTTAACACTTAACAAACTTATTAAATACAGTCATATGCCATGCATTCTGCTAAAAAGCAAAGATACTTTATTAATTTTTGGTGTATATAATTATGACTTTTTTTAAAATGTTGTGTATTCTTTTTTTTTTTTTTTTGTAGAGACACAGTCACAATTTATCACCCTGGGTAGAGTTCCATGGCATCACACAGCTCACAGCAACCTCCAAACTCCTGAGCTTAGGCGATTCTCTTGCCTCAGCCTCCCGAGTAGCTGGGACTACAGGCGCCTGCCACAACGCCCGGCTATTTTTCTGTTTTGCAGTTCGGCTGAGGCAAGGTTTGAACCCACCACCTTTGGTATATGGGGCCGGCACCCTACTCGATGAGCCACAGGAGCCACCCCACAAAAATGTTATGTATTCTTGTATCAAACAATGAGGAAGATGACTTTAAAATATTCATTAACATTTCTAGTTTCCAAATTTGAAGTTACTGTTTATTTCAGATTTATCTGACAAAAACCAGGGTATCATGGCTCAGCACTTGTACCTCAGAAGCCAGGGTACCAGCCACATACACCAAGGCTGGCAGGTTTGAACCTGTCCTGGGCCTGTCAAACAACAGCGGTAACTACAACAACAACAAAAAAATAGCTGGAAGTTGCAGCAGCCTCCTGTAGTCCCTGCTATTTGGGAGGCTGAGGCAAGAGAATCTCTTATACCCAATACTTTGAGGTTGCTGTGAGCTGTGATGCAGGGCATTCTATGAGGGTGACATAGTGAGACTCCATCTCAAAAAAATATATAAGAGCATCATCATGACTAATAATTTTTTTTTGTTTGTTTTTGGAGACAGAGCCTCAAGCTATCACCCTGGATAGAGTGCTGTAGTATCATAGCTCACGGCAACCTCCAATTCCTGGGTTTAAGCGAGTCTCCTGCCTCTGCCTCCCAAGTAGCTGGGACTACAGACTCCCACCACAATGCCCGGCCATTTTTTGGTTGCAGCCGCCATTGTTGTTTGGCGGGCCCGGGCTGGATTTGAACCCGCCAGCTCAGGTGTACATGGCTGGCACCTTAGCCCACTGAGCTGCAGGCGCTGAGCCAATAATTTCTTAATTTAAATTAAAATTTTTATTTATTTCTTATGGATATATATAATAGTTGTTTAGTAATGTTTTGTATAATATTTCAATCATTTTATAAATTAAACAATGATACTTACTGTACTGCATTTGAATGACACTGAAGTATTGAAAAGCCTAAAGTTTATAGCGTTCACCTTCACAAGTAAAATAAAGTAGTAAAAAATAATTTTGAGAATGTTTTTGACAATTCTTTGAACTCATCTGGTGAATCACTTTTATTACTCAAAAATAGCTAGACTAAAATCAAACTTTTATAAAATCTTAAGTTATTTAAAGTCTTACCTCTAATATCCCAATCAATATGGGTTATGTAACTGGTAGCTCCTTTGCATATTCCTACTCGTTTACTACTCATAACGTTGTATATGTCTATGAAGCTATCATGGGATGCTACAGCTAGGTATTTCCCAGAACCTATAATAGAAACATATTAGCTTGACATATTCTACCATGCGACAAATGAGGAAACTGAAGCCCAGAGAAGTGCCCCAGCCTAAGCCACATAGACCATTTAGGGTCATAATTAGCACTAAGGCAGATATTTGTACTGATCTGATATATGGTTTTTCACTCTTATCACACTGCCTCTTCTACACAAAATATAAAATTCTGAGATAAAATAAGTTAATAAAAATTACACATTAATACATTTGCTCACTAACAGATCTCAGTTAATAACCAAATACAATTTCAATAGAATCTTACCAGGTGAAAATCGAATATCTGAAATAATATCTTTTCTGTGGTGAAAAGACACAAGATCCTCTAGAGTATCTGCATTTGCCATTAAGAAACTTCCATCATTAAGACCTACAGCCAAAGTTTTGCCATCAGGAGAAAAACAGCAACACCTCCCACCTAAAATAACAGATAATATATATTAGGTAATTTCCTTTCATTTAAAAAAAGTATTTCTTTTTTTTTTTGTAGAGACAGTCTCACTTGATTGCCCTCGGTATCGGTAGAGTGCCGTAGCGTCACACAGCTCACAGCAACCTCCAACTCCTGGGCTTAGGCGATTCTCTTGCCTCAGCCTCCCGAATAGCTGGGACTACAGGCGCCCGCCACAATGCCCAGCTATTTTTCTGTTTTTGCAGTTTGGCCGAGGCCGGGTTTGAACCTGCCACCTTTGGTATATGGGGCCCACGCCCTACTCAATGAGCCATAGGCACTGCCCCCAAAAAAGTATTTCTTTTTCTTTCTTTCTTTTTTTTTTTTTTTTTTTTTGTTGAGACAGAGTCTAACTATGTCACTCTCAGTAGAGTGCTGTGCTGTCACAGCTCATAACAACCTCGACTTCTTGGGCTTAAGCGGTTCTCCTGCCTCAGCCTCCAAAGTAGCTGAGACTACACTGCCCAGCTATTTTTTTGTTGTAGTTGTCGTTGTTGTTTAGCAGGCTGGGGCTGGGCTGGAACCTGCCAGCTGTGGTGTATGTGGGTGGCTGGCGCCTTAACCACTGAGCTATGGTTGCCAAGCCAAAAAAGAGCATGTCTTAAAAGAACCTTTAATTTCAAAGAGGATATGTCCTTAAATTAACATAAACAAGGAATCAAGTGATAGGATAACAATTTTTATAGAAATTGGCAGTATAGGTTTTTAAGTGGCAATTAAAACAAACTTGCTACTGAATATAACAAAAACAAGTACTGGTATTTACCTTAAAAAGAAATTAAGTTATGAAAAAGAAAGAGACTCTGATTAGTAACATAAAAATCCAATGATATATGTGGAAGATTTGGGGGGGGCGTGGGAAGGGGATGTTACTTTTGTAGTTTCTATCCAACAAATCAGTCATTTAACAAATAAGGCTGTCTTCATAAAAATGTTTTAAAATGCTTAAAAAAAAATAGCCACATGTAATGGTGCACATCTCTAGTCTCAGATACTCAGGAGGCTGAGGCAGAAGGGTTGCCTGAACCCAGGAATTCTGAGGCTGCAGTGAGCTATGGTCATGCCGCTGCACTCCAGCCTGGACAACATAGTGATACCCTGAAGAGAGGAAGAGAGGGAAGGAATGAAGGAAAGAAAGGAAAGAAAGGAAAGAGGAAGGTAAGGTAAAGTAAGGGAAACAGAAGGGAAAGGGAAAGGGAAGGGAAGGGAAGGGCAGAAAAGATTTAAAAAATGATAATAGGCAAATAAGGAGGATAACAAAAAAATGTACATAAATTTTAAGAAAGGAAAAACTGTATTAAAATTTTAATACTCAAGTCATGTTTGACTTCTGCAATTAAAAGAGGTGCTGAAATGTGACTTCTATTCTTTTGTTAGCAGTATATAATAATTTTTTTCAATAATATAATTTTAATATGGTCTTTTTCTTTCATAAAATGTGTATAAATTTTTTTGGCACCCTCTGTATTAAGTTAAATGAGGAAGATATACCTATATGAAGGGTGACAATTAAGTTTGCAGACTCGCCACTGTGCAGTCCTCAATAGCACTGTACAAACAGCTTGATACAGTTTCATGCCCTTGGTATATCAATGTCTCACAGCTGTGTTCATGTCAACATATGGCAGTGTCTTGCTAAGTTGTCTTCATTATTGTTGCGTGCCTTTGTGTGCTGTCTCAAGAATGTCTGAGCTTGAATTACTTCAATGAATGAACATTAAATTTCTTTCTTTCTTTTTTTTTTCTTTTTGAGCCAGAGTCTTAATTTGCCCACCTCAGTAGAGTGCCATGGCATCATAAGCTCATAGCAACCTCAAACTCTTGGGCTACAGTGATCCCCTTGCCTCAGCCTCCTGAGTAGCTAGGACTACAGGAACCTGCCACAATGCCCTGCTAGTTTTTCCTTTTCTTTTTTTCAGTAGAGCTGGGGTCTCACTCTTGCTCAGGTTGGTCTCAAACTCCTAAGCTCAGGCAATCCATTTGCTTTAGCCTCCCAGAGTTTTAGGATTACAGGTGTGAGCCACTAAGCCCCTATGTTTAGTTTTTTGAAGAACTTCCATACTGTTCTTCATTAACTGTAGTGGGTGCACTAACTTACATTCCCACCAACAGTGTACAAGGGTTCCCCTTTTTCTGCATCATCACCAGCATTCATTATTTCCTGTCTTTTTGATAAAAGCCATTTTTAACTGTGGTAAGATATCTCATTGTAGTTTTGATTTACATTTCTCAGATGACTAATGATATTAGTCATTATATGTTGTCCATCTGCATATTAAGTCATTATATGTTGGCCATTTGCATATCTTCTTTTGAAAAATGTCCATTCAAATCCTTTGACCATTTTTTAAATCAAATTATTTGATTTTTTTTCCTATTAACTTTTTAGAGCTCTTTATATATTCTACTTATTAATCCCTTGTTAAATGGGTAAGTTTACAAATATTTTCCCCCATTCCTTGGGTTGTCTCTTCACTTTGTAGATTGTTTCCTTTCCTGTGTAGAAGCTTTTTAGCTTGATGTGATCCCATTTGTCCAATGTTGTTTTGGCTACCTGTGCTTTGGGGGTATTACTCAAGATGTCCTCACCCAGACCAATGTCCTGAAGCATTTCTCCAATGTTTTCTTTTAGCAGTTTGATAGCTTCATGTCTTAGATTTAAATCTTTAATCCATTTTGATTTTATTTTTGTTTATGGCTTAGAGATAAGGGTCTAGTTTCATTCTTCTGCACATGGCTATCCAGCTTTCCCAGCACCATTTATTGAAGAAATTATCCTTTCCCCACTATATGTTTTTGGCACCTTTGTGGGAGGTAAGTTTACTACAGATGTGTGGTAAATAGTCAAAAATGGATATAATGATTGTTGGGATTGTATGTCTTCATTCTTTGGAGAAAGGGGGAGAACTGCACTTGTACCAAAGGTAGTTACATCTCTTTGGGTAGAAACATAAGGTTAGTTATGATGTTATACTAAAGTTAAAATGTATGTAGAAAGTTAAAATGCATGTGGAAGCTAGAGGACTAGATTGTGCAGTTTAGTACTTATTACCTCTCAGTTCCAAATCTACTGTTCATTGGGCCTCTTACAAGACTTTTCTTTTGCCAGCTGACGGATAATAAGTTTTGCCAATAGAGGGTGCTGGAAAGACACTACACAGACCAAAAAGAAGGTGATTTATCTTCCAGTGTGTTGTTTTTGCAGGAGTCTGGCAGCCTGCTCCACAGTGGCAGCCGGCAGCCCCAGCCCCATCCTCCAGCAAGTTTCTCCACAGTCACACAACTGGCCCTAATGATTCAGCTGTGATTTGCAGCCTCCAGCAAGATTCTCTGCCAAGACAGCAGCAGTCCTCACAATGACCTTTTCCTCAGTTAAGTCCTTTACTAAGCAGTGGTCCTGACCATTCAGCCTTTGCCTATGCCTGCTGGCAAGCTTTCCCTTCAACCAGTGACCACTCTCACTGTTCTACTGAGGCCTGCACCCTCTGACAAGCTTCTTAGCCAGACTCACCATGTGTTCTGATGGCAGTCACATCCTTTCCAAACAGGTCTGAATCTCCTTTAAATTCTTTCTTTGTTCACTCTCCCTCAGCAACTAGGGCTTAGTAGCTGCTTTGTACAGTGGCTACCTCTAAAGCCTTTTTAGTAGGTTACTACCTTTTACCAGCTAACAATTCTATTAAATTTCTCTGTTCAAATGACTAGTATAGTCTGTCTTCTGACTGGACAGTAACTGATCTAATCTCCCAAAGTGTGAGTACACATATGAAAAGCGGCAGCCAGGGAAAAGCCCTGGAGCATTCCCAAATGTAGAGAGCAGGAAGAAAAGGCAAAGCCAGCAAAGGAAACAGAAAAAAGGAGCCAGAGAGGTAGAGAAAAAAACAGGTTTGTATGGGTTGCAGAGACAACTGAAGAAAGTATTTCAAAAAAGAAGGAATGCTCACTTGTGTCGAAAACTTCTGTGAGGTGAGATGAGAACTAAGAACTGACAGGGAAATTGGCAACAGGTTCAATGGACAAAGAGAGACAAAAAGCTAATTGGAGTGAGTTATGGAGTAACTGTCAAGTGAACACAGAGAAGTGAGCCTCAACTATTTTGAGAAGTTCTGCTACAAAGAGGAGCAGAGAAACGTAACAGTAACTAGGTCAATCATCGCGGCTATTTTACTCAATCCTTATTCTGCTGGTTTGGTACAGGCATAGAGCAAGTGGAAAGTTGAGTTTAAACAAAGAATAACATAATAAATAGCTTTTTAAATGCACAGCTGAACTAAAAATTATAAAAATTCCAGTTATCAAAAATAAAATGGGGGCTTGGTGCCTGTGGCTCAAACGGCTAAGGCACCAGACACATACACCTGAGCTGGCGGGTTTGAATCCAGACCAGGCCCGCCAAACAATGACGGCTGCAACCAAAAAATATCCAGGTGTTGTGGCGGGTGCCTGTGGTCCCAGCTACTTGGGAGGCTGAGGCAAGAGAATCGCTAAAGCCCAGGAGTTAGAGGTTGCTGTGAGCTGTGATGCCACAGCACTCTACCTAGGGCAACAGCTTGAGGCCCTGTCTCAAAAAAATAAAATAAAATAAATAAAAAATAAAATAAAATGGCGGCAGAAAATCAAGTAAAAAAGTCACACCTTCCGTAATGGTACAAGAAACAAGTCATGCACTTGGACCTCCTGGACAAAACTAGAATTTTTGAAGTGATGTTAATTGTACTCATTATAATGCTGGCTTTCAAATTCTATGTTAATTTTAAGCTCCATCACCAATAGTGATGAGGTAATGCGTTTGTTCCCAAATTAAAAAACAATCTGATTTCTGAAGCATTAGCGTTAAGAGTTATATACTGCATTAAATTTTTTGATTGAGAATAGCTTATATAAAGTATTCCTTTCTATTTTCTTACTTCTCTCAAGTGTTAGGAAGATGATGGTCAACTTGGCTTTTCCTGTGGCTAGACAATCCTTTCCTTCATCTGTTGACTCTGTCACATTTCTTAGAGTAGCTATTCCCAACTTTTTCAACTAGAGGTCCTCCTATAGTATAACCCACTCTATTAGATAACATTCTATCCCACTTTACTAAGAAATTCAAAGCTGCCTGTATAAACATCTACCCTAGATTAATAGTAATAGCACCACTCCAACAACTGAACTCCTTGTCCCTCTACACCGCCAGCCTCATTTGCCTTCTTCTAATGTACCTAGTTTTGTTTTGTCCTAAAATATCCTTCCCTCAACTCTGTTACCCCCTTTTAAGTTAAGGCCTTCTCAGTTTCCAGTTCTGAATTGTGCATATGCCATAATCACAAAGAAAAATACAGCACTGTTTACTTCCTATACTCTTTCTTCCAACATGTCACTGGAAATTTGCTCTGATTAGACATCATCATAGGAGATCCTACAAGGTAAAGACTGGGCACAACTAATTTTCTTTATGTAGCACCATGAGCAAGTAGACATTTAATAAATATTTTAAAATATTTAAAGTCTTTTCTAAAATGCTTTTTATTGTTTTCTTATTATTTGTAAGGATTACAAAATTGTGATAAATTATGTTCAAGTCTGAAAGCCTCTTACCCTTTTTCAGCTTCCGGACAGCCAACATACAGTGACTAGGAGAGAGATCCCATATTCTTAAGGTTTTATCATCACTTACAGTAGCACAGATGGGCAGATAAGGATGTGTAGCCAAACCCCATACCTCTCCTTCCATGTGTCCCTATAAAACATAGTCAAGATCAATTTAACCTAAAGATATATACAAATAGTATACTTTAGAATAAAACTAAAGATAACATTCAGTAATATATGACAATGCTAGCCGGGTGTTGTGCCTGTAGTCACAGCTACTTGGGAGGCTGAGACAAGGGAATTGGAGGTTGCTGTGAGCTGTGTGATGCCAGAGCATACTACCATGGGCCATAAAGTGGAACTCTTTCTCAAAATAATAATAATAATAATATATGACAATGGATAGAATAAGTTTTAATGAGACTTCTCTCTTTGAAATGCACCATAAAATACCTTCGTGACAATTTTATCTTCACAATTACAAAATAATCAAGTTAGTATTAAAATTAACTTAAAATCTTAAAACATTCTGTGTGGAAAGGATAGGAATTACCTGCACTCAAATGTTAATAATTGCCACACAGTAGGGACTCCCTGTATGATAGAGTATAAAGCTCCACAGACCTCATTAAAGAAATTAAAAATTTAAAACAAACAAAACCATTTAAAGTCTCTGGAAATAATTCCAAGGACATACAAGAAATGAAGGAACATTTAGTGCAGAAAATCTGCTAACATTTAGTAGGAAAAGTAAGAGTGTGTGGTATTTCAACTAAAGTCTAGGTTAGATGTGGTGGCTCACGACTGTAATTCTACCATTTGGGGAAATGGGAGGATTCCTTCAGGCCAGGAATTCAAGACCAGCCTGGGCAACATAGTGAGACCCCATCTCTACAAAATATTAAATATTATCCAGATGTGGTGGCACACACCTGTAGTCCCAGCTACTCAGGAGGCCAAGGTGGGAGGATTACTTGAGTGCAGGAGTTTGACATTGCAGTGAGCTATGATCATGCCAATGTACTCTAGCCCAGCTGACAAAGCTATACCTTATCTCAAAAAAATAAATAATACAATAAATAAACTGAGATCTACTACTTTCTTGCCTCCTAATCTGGATGGAACCTACAGGCCAGACTAATACAACCAAGAACACACAGTCCCCAGGTCCCAGTACATGGGCTATCTTCCCAAGAGGGGCAGGATATCAGCATGTCTCCTTCTGCCCCCAGCTTTGTGTTGCTGAGGCTAAATTCTTGGCAATCTCAGATGACAGGTAGGAAATCCCTTCTGCCCAGCTTCTCCAGATAGAGGCTCTACGTTGGGTGCAGTGCCACTGAGAATAATAGGGCCCTGATGGCAACTCAGGAACACCTGAGCTGACAATCCCCTGTCTCCTTAGCAAGCATTCAGCTCCTAAAGCTTGGGATACTCAGGGAGAAGTGTTCTATTAGCCTCACTCTCAACTCCAGAGCACTGGCTCAGAGATTTTCCCTGAAGTAAGAGGAAAGCCAGAAAAAGAGATAGCTCCTAAATCTTTTTCTCAAAGGAACAGACTTCATTTCCACACAGTGTAGAAATGCTCATGCCTAAAGGTATTCTCAGAAACAGTGGAGGTTGTGATAAAAGGTAATTGGGAGATTGGTAGACTCACTGGACAAATAGGCTTAACTGCAGACCAGCTAGTTTGTCCAAGGAAATCAGAGATATCTCAGAGATAGCTAAAAGGAGGTTGCTTGGAGTCAGAACAAACTTCAAACACTGAGGCAACTTGCCCTTCAAAGGAGCCTGAATTTGAATGGTTTAGTCTGTGGAGCAATTTATACCCCTTGAAAATGTTGTAAACAATAAAGCAATCAGCCAGCAATAAAAGGAGTTTAATAACTGGGGGTAGTTGGGGAACAGACAAAGAGGAGGGAATACTTACGAAGCCAATAGTACCCTCATACCAAAACCAGACAAAGACATCACAAGAAAACAATATCCCTAATAATATGGACACAAAAATCCTCAACAAAATACTATCAAATTGAAAACAATTAATATATGAAAGGATCATACACCACAACCAAGTGAAATTTATCCTAAGAATGCAAGGTTGACGTAACATACAAAAACCAATTAATGCAGTACATTGTATCAGTAGAATGAAAAACAAAAACCACATATCATCTCCACAGACAGAAAAAGCATCTAACAAATCTCTCCCCACCTATAATGAAAATACTCAGCAAACTTTGAATAAAAGGGTAATTCCTCAACCTAGTAAAGGGCATCTATGAAAAATCCACAGTTAATACTAAATGGTGGAAGTTTAGGCACTTTGCCTCTAGGATTAGGAACAAGACAAGGATGTCTGTTCTCTCACCACTTATCGTCAACTTTGTATTGGAAGTTCTAGCCAGCATAAGTGGACAGGAAAAAGAAATAACATGTATCCAATTGGACAGGAAAAAGTAAAACTATATCTATTTACAAACAACATAACTTTTTAAATAAGAAAATCCTAAAAAGAATCCACCATAAAAACTGTTAGAACTAATAAATGAGGTCAGCAAATTTATAGGATATAGGTCAATGTACAAAATCAATTATATTTCTACAATTGACATCTCAGAAACAAAATTAAGAAAACAGCTCTATTAATAAAAACATCAAAAAGAATAAAATAGCTAAAACTAAATTTAACAAAATAAGTCCAAGATTTGTACACTGAAAACTATAAAATATTGTTGAAAAAAGTTTAAAAATATCTAAATAAATGGAGAGCTATCCCATGTTCACCAGTTGAAAGACTCCTTGTTGTCTGGATGGCACTACTCCCCAAACCGATTCATAGAATATTGCTGCTACTGATACTGTGGTATATATTTCTTGATTAAATGTATGAAAACACCCCTGAGAGGTATATACATTTCCATACTTATAATTACTATGGTTTTATAATACTTTATTTCTAGCATGGAGAATTTCTCAAATTTCTTGACTATTCTTGAATATTTTCCCAAATGGGTAATTTTTAAAAAAGATTTCCAGAATTTATAAAAAAATTCATTAAGATTTGGATTGCGATCATATTTGATTTAGATTTTATTTCATTCTTCTATGGCTTTAGTAAAAGCCTACAGTTTTCTTAACACTGACCTTGCCTATTTTTACCTATATTATTCCTGGTTATTGAATATAGTATTTTTTATGAGATTTTTAATGTCATTTTTTTCTAACTGGTTATTGTTAGTATACAGAATATTGTTGATTTTTATGTTAACTTTGTACCGAATCACTTTATAGGACTCCTTAATTAATTCTAATAACTTTTCAGTTTGTGGCTTGGTACCTGTAGCTCAGCAGTTAGGGTTCTAGCCACATACACTGTAGGTAGCAGATTTGAATCCAGACCCAGCCTGCCAAACAACAATGACAACTACAACCAAAAAATAGCCAAGCATTGTGGAGGGCGCCTGTAGTCCCAGCTACTTGGGAGGCTGAGGCAAAAGAATCACTTAAGCCCAAGAGTTTGAAGTTGCTGTGAGCTATGATCCCATGCCACTCTACCCAGGGTGACAGCTTGAGACTTTGTCTCAAAATAATAATAATAATAATAATTTTTCAGTTTGTTTTCTTGATATTCAAGGTGTAGGATTATAATGATTGGCTGTTGTCTATTTACTTCCAATATGTATATCTTTTATTGTTTTATTTTATTGGATTAGCTAAAGCCTCCAAAACAATGTTAGACAATAACAACGAGCTCTGGAATCCTTGTCTTGTTCCTTATGTCAAGGAGATAAGAAGACATTAGAAATATTTATATATTTTTTGATATGGAGTCTCCCTTAGTCACCTTAAGTAAGGCACCATGGCATCATAGCTCACAGCAATCTCGAATTCTTGGACTCAAATGATCCTTTGCCTCAGTTTTTTCATGTTTAGTAGAGATGGGATCTTACTCTTTCTCAGGCTAGTCTGGAACTCCTGAGCTTGAACAATCCACCCATCTTGGCCTCTCATAGTGTTAGGATTACAGGTGTGAACCACTGTGCCTGACCGAGACATTAGAAACCTTAAAACTTTATAATAACTATCAAAAATAATAAGACATGTTAAAAAAATTTTAACTGGGAAGCCATTAGGTTGAAAGAGCCCCAGCACTTTAAGTTCCTATGTAAGCAAACCAAAGCCCAATATAAATAATAAAATGAAACTAGAGACTTTTACTAATCATAAACTGCCAACTAACCTCTAATTAAGGTCTTGCCACTTTAACCAACCAAATATATTTTCTTTGCCTTACTTCCATGTTTAGCAATAACCTGCTACCCATGCTGCAGATCTCTCTAAACCTCTTCCAGGTCTGAGTGCTGCCCAATTCATGAATCCTTTAATCCTCAAATAAACTCACCTATAAATTTATCTTGTCTAAAGGTTTTCTCTTAACAGATACCACTTTAACTACCGATTTTTAAATTTTTTTTTTGAGACAGAGCTTCAAGCTGTCACCCTGGATAGAGTGCTGTGGCATCACAGCTCACAGCAACCTCCAATTCCTGGGCTCAAGTGAGTCTCTTGCCTTTGCCTCCCAAGTAGCTGGGACTATAGGCGCCCGCCACAATGCCCGGCCATTTTTTGGTTGCAGCCACCATTGTTGTTTGGGAGGTCAGGGCTGGATTCGAACCCGCCAGCTCAGGTGTACGTGGCTGGCACCTTAGCCTGTTGAGCCACAGGCGTCGAGCCAGCTGATTTTTTTTTTTTGAGACAGAGTTTCATTAAGTCACCCTCGGTAGAGTGCCATGGTATCACAGCTCACAGCAACCTCAAACTCTTGGGCTTAAGCAAGTCTCTTATCTCAGCCTCCCGAGCAGCAAGGACTACAGGTGCCTGCCATAACACCTGGCTATTTTTTGGTTGTAGTTGTCATTGTTGTTTAGCAGGCCTGAGCCAGGCTCAAACCAGTCAGCTTTTTTGGTGTATGTGACTGGTACTTTACTCACTGAGCTATGGGCGCTGAGCCAACTTCCAATTTTTTTTACAATTATAAAAGTGTTTGCATTTTTTAATCATTGCATCTATAGATTCAGCTATAAAAATGCAGTTGTGTTAACATTTTCCAGGAGATCACAAACATGTTAAACACCATGATTCCACCATCTTTTTCCTTCAAAGGCATATTATATAACTCAAATTAAAAAGTGAGACACCGTTATAAACATTTTGTCATGTGCTTACAAATTCTCCTCAATACATCAAAATACATATGGGGTGGCCATAATGTTTATGTGTAATTTAAATATAAATATTTTATATTTTTAATATTTTCTATTTAAATATTTTATATATTTTCCAATTTATACTTAAATTGCACATGAACTTTATGGCCACCCTGAATTAACATAAAGCTTGCTGGTGTCCTAAAGGGAGTGAAGTGGGGTTTGAAGGAGAAAAATGTCTGTATTAAGAATGAAAATAATTCTTTTTCAAGGTAAAACCAAAGTTTAGCTTTACTATATAGAGTTGCATGAAGATAATTTTTTATCAGGATAGGATAATGATGATAGACAGTAAAACCTCATTATTGTTAAACAGTACTAATTAATTTCCCTACCTACTTTCCAGAAAAACATAATACATAAAAGACATGTACATCTAAAAATCTAATCCACCATTTCCGATGGAAATGTTAAGGATCATACGACTAGCGCTATCCTAATGCTTAATTTTATATTTCTGAGTTTGGGGATTTTTTCATTTATTTTTTATTTTTTGAGACAGAGTCTCACTTAGTCGCCCCAGGCTAGAGCGTCATGGCATCAGCCTAGCTCACAGCAACCTTGAACTCCTGGGTTCAAGGGACCCTTCTGCCTCAGCCTCCTGAGTAACTGGGACTATAGGCACCTAACACAACACATGGGTAGTTTTTCTATTTTTAGTAGGGGGGGGGTCTTACTTTTGCTTAGGCTTCTCAGGAACTCCTGAGCTCAAGCAATCCACCCTCCTCAGCCTCCCAGAATGCTAGGATTATGGGCATGGGCTACCATGCCCCACTGCTTTTTGTTTTATTATTAACACCTTTTCACTGATAAATGTTTTCAGTAAAAGATTTCAGCATTACATTCATGCATATATATATATATATATTTTGCATTCATGCATATATATATATATTTTTTGCATTCATGCATATATATATATATATATATATATATATATATTTTGCAGCTTTTTGGCCGGGGCTGGGTTTGAACCCACAAACTCTGGTATATGAGGCTGGCGCCCTACTCCTTTGAGCCACAGGCGCTGCCCCATACATTCAGTTTTTAAATCTTTAGACAATAGAAATTTAAGAAGAAATTTCAAAAGAAAAATAATCATGAACGGTATGTCAATCAGGTTGATAAAATATCTCAGATTTCATGTGAAGCCCCCACACTGTACCCCATGGTTGAACTAATGTACACAGCTATGATTCAAAAAAATAAAATAAAATATTATAAAAAAAAAAAGAAAAATAAGTGCCTTTTCCTCAAAAAAGAAAAAATTCAAATACAAATGAAATAAAGAAACTAGGTTAAGTTAATTAAATTATGATACTTCCCCCATTGGTCTGTTATTTTGTGGTAAGAAATTACTTAAAATATTGTCAATTATTCCATATGAAAATATGCATATTGATACCTAGACATTGAGCTAAATTAAAATTTTTTCTGTAAAATTAACATTAACACATTTCCCTGATTAATTTAACAACATTTTTCACCACTGTCAATTTTTTGTATTGAAAGAATACAAAAATTCTTTTATGTATTAAAAGAATCAATTGTATGTAAAGGAAAAAAATATATCAGTATTTAAAATTACCTGAACCAGAAGTGTTATTGGGCCACTTTTATCCACTTCTAGTATTTCACCATTCTTTGTGCCAACTAAAATATGACCATGTCCTAATGATATGGCACGTATGGATGGATTATCTTCCAAGAGAAGACCTGAAACGTTGAATGGGGTTATTCTTCTAGGTATGAAGTTATTATAATACAAGGATGTATATACTGCCAAATATGCTATTCTGACAGCGAAAACAATTTTATAAGGTTACCTTCTCCTATATTTTAAGTATTCTAATAAATGTACTGTATTTCCTGTAATCATCCAATTGACTAATCTCAAAATAAGTACCACCTATATACTACAATTCTATGGTTCTATTCCATCTCTGATTCCCCTACTACTGTTCTGACTACTATGTATTTCTTTACCTCTTCTATTAGCTCCTCCACATTCAACTTCTGTACTTCTTAGAGTACTTAAAATATTCTTATTAGTAATTTTAATTCAATCAAGTTTAAATATATATTTGTCCCTTGGTATTTGCAAGGTATAGAGTCCAGGACCCCTCACAGATACCAAAATCTTTGGATGCTCAAGTCCCTTTATATAAAACGGTATGGTATTTGCATATAACCTACATATTTTCTCCTGTGTAGTTTAGTCTCTAGATTATTTATAATAA
Organism: Arctocebus calabarensis; assembly: GCA_963573935.1. Lineage (NCBI taxonomy): Eukaryota > Metazoa > Chordata > Mammalia > Primates > Lorisidae > Arctocebus > Arctocebus calabarensis. Next base: position 6,519 of record CAUYON010128159.1, on the reverse strand, counting down.
TGTATGATGTAAATCATATGTTAATAATGATTATACTGTATTTTTAATTTGAATTATTTTTTATTGTGGCATGGTTACTTTTTTCCCCCAGGATATTTTCATTGAATCTGAGCATGTGAAGCCCATACCTAGTTCTGTATTTATTTATGTCTACTTGTCCTAGGCAGGCTTCAGTGACATAACCAACAAACATGATAGATCCAGGCCCTGCCCTCAAAGAGCACACAATGAGGAAAAGACACCTTATGTGAGGAGTATATTGAAAAAAGAGCATGCAGCAAGGAAATTTAACCTTTGGGGGAGGTGAGGATAGAGGGAATAAATGTAGAAGAAACAGTGTTTGAGACTGAAAAATGAGCATGTGGTCAGATAAAGAGGGGATAAGAGGGATGAGAAAGGGAAACTTCTAGGAAACAATAATGAGATGTAGAAAATCCTGGTGGTCAAAAAGAATGTGGTTCAGGGCCTTAAAGGAAGAAATGCACTCAAAGAAAGGGAAAAGGGAGGAAGAGCCTGTAAGGCTAGGGAGGCAGATCAACAAAATGACAAGGTGAAACAAAATGTCAAGATTGAAAACAAGTTCCTGACTGGAAATAAATGTGATGTTCATGCAAAAATGTTCTTCAGAAAATTAAAAATGTTAAAAATTAGCATTAGTGGAATTATTTCCTAGAATTGTGAGAAGATGGCTGACTAGAAGCAGCTTTCGCCAGAGGCTTATGCCTAAATGGAGAGATATTGGACTAAAGCAGATGGAAACCAAATGAAAGGAGCTCTGCACTGAGAATTACATGAGATACATATCACTTAGGCTGAACCAAGTGGCAGAAACAAGAGAGTAGAAGAAAAACAACAGGTATGAGCCCAGCTCCCAGAGGAAGGGAGAACCCTCCCTCCAAACAGGAGCTCCATGGTGGGCCACCAGTCAGCCAACAAACTGGGTTCAAAAGTCTCTTGACCTTATCCCCACAGGACAGCGGTTGCTAAGATCCAGTCCTCCTTCATTGTTGAGGTACTACCACTGGGACTGGCCCCATTCTGTCTGGCACAAAAGACCAAATATTTTTCCTGCAATACTGAGCACCCAGATTACACTGCCCTCACCCTAATTGCCTGAAGGACCATCTCTGTTAGAGTCCCGGGTGTCTGATGAGCTCACTGAGAAGCTGGGGAAGTCTGCCAGCTGCCGAGCTGCAACATGGGAACAACAGCACAGCAGTCCAAGCTTTTGTGGGGTTAGGCTGAACTACCCATCTTCAGCTCCTCAGGAATTCTCAGGCAGCTCTGTTTTCTGTCCTTCAGGACAACTGAGCTCCATTGAGTGGGCTGGATTAGTACTTAAACAACACTGAGTTATGGCTGAACTTTGGACCTGCCCCCTCTGCCAGGTATGGCTCTCCGAAAGCTTGATTGGGTGGGCAGGCGGGTGTCTAAGTGACTTTGGACTAAACTTTGGGCCTCTGGCCCCTCCAGGCAGGGCTCTTTGAGCTCAACTGGGTGGGCAGGGCCGAGGTTTAAGCATCTTTTAACTGAAGTTTGGATCGCTGGCCTCCACCAGGTGGGACTCTCTGAGCTCAATTGGATGAGCAGAGCTAGGGTTTAAGTTGACTTTGAACTGAACTTTGGACCTCTGGTCTCCACCTGGTGGAGCCCAACCCAATTGGGGCTCCGAGGTGTAAGTGACTTTGGACTGAACTTTAGATTAGCACTCTCCACTGGGTGGAGGCTCTCTGAGAGCAAGTGGGTGGGCTGTACTCGGTGCCTGAGTGAATCTTATCTGAACTTTAGACCTGCAGCCTCTGCGGTCAGTAGCTCCTTAAGCTTGACTGGCAGGCAATGACCAGTGCCTGAGCGACTTTGTCTCAGCTCTGGGCCTACCCTGTTTACAGAGCTGCAGCCCTCAGCACTCGATTGGCTTGGATGGTGCCCGGAACATAAGCATCTCTCCTGAACTCTGAGCCAGAGCTGTTAGCTGGGCAGCCTCATGAGCTTGATTTGGTGGGTGGAGCCAGCACTGGCAGAGGGACTTTGATTGGAACTCTGGGCCAGTACTGCCTACTGATTCCTGTCTCCCTGGAGACACTGTCTGGGGCTGTGGATTCATCACTTCTTTGCCTTTGTTAGTGCAGCAGCGGCACTGTAATGGTGGGGAGTGGACTCATCAGGGACAACCTATCAATTCAACTAAAAAAGTATAATTAACATATTAAAAAAGAGAAAAAGACAAAGAAGCTGAAAATACTCACAAGGGGCAATCAGCTGAAGAACTCTGGCAACATAAAAAATCAGAGCAGATTAACATCTCCTGGGGAGGTCAAAGACAATACAACAGAGAATTCCATCCACAGAGAAATGGCTGAAATGTCAGAAATAGAAATTAGAACATGGATGGCAAATAAGATAATAGGACTGGAGGAAAAGATGGAAATAGAGAACCAAAAAAGAGTTGAGAAGTTGTCTCAAGAAATTAATGAATTCAAAGACAAAGTCACAAGGATATGGACATAATGAGGAAAGATATAGCAGAGATTAAGGAATTGAACAAGGTATTTGAGGAGGATCAAAATACAGTAGAGTCCCTCAAATAGTGTTGAGCAGTGTGAAGAAAGAATCTCAGATAAAGAAAACAAGTCTTGCAGAGAAAGCTTTTGATAATATCCAGCATCCCTTCATGATCAGAACACTTAAGAAAATTGGCATAGAAGGGACATTTCTTAAACTAATAGAGGCCATTTTTTTTTTTTTTTACTGTATCTGCCCTACAATAAATGCTAAAGGAATTCTTTAAGGAAAAAAAAAAGACAATAGGTGGTAACTCAAAGTGGTATGAATAAATGTCTCCAGCAATGGTAAGTACAGGGCTAAACATAAAAGCCAATATGATTGTATCTTTGGTTTATAATTTTACTTTTTATTTCCTACATAATTTAAAAGATAAATGCATAAAATTAATTATAAGTCTATGTTAACTATATTTAAGTAACACATAAATACATCACTTGTGATGACAATAACATAAAAAAGAATGGAGAAATGGAGCTGTGAAGGAGCAGAGTTTTTGCATGATAGTCAGATTAAGTTTCTATCAATTGAATCAGGTTTTTGTAAATTTAATATGTTAAGTGCAGTCCTATGATAATCACAAAGAAAATGCCTAAAAAACGATACACAAAAGAAAATTAGAAAAGAATCACAATATCACTGCAAAATGTCATCCTCACACAAAAGAAGGCAGTAGGTTAATAGAAAAAAGATGGACAAAATATCTATTTTTTTCTTTTTTCTTTTTTTAATTTTACATATACATGTGTTAATTAAGTTTCCACTTTTTGCCTTCACAGAATTTAACAGGCTTAAAATTTAATCACAGTAACAATGTTTAAGATAAGGACTAGCTATTAAACATATTGAAATCAGTTAGCAAAATGGCCGGATAGCCTCATTTTCAGTGGCTACTTTACATGTAAATGGAGGAAGGGAAATCCTCCTGCTGGGCAGGACTTCAAGCAGTGGCCCTGTGGTGTTCATTTTGGTTGGAAAGAGAAATGGCCAGAAAATTATTTATTTTGTCTTTTTGTTTTCACATTTATTAAAAGGCATGTTTATATTTTCTGGATATTAAAATTTCCAATTTTCTACTATGTCTTTTTTATGGGGTCCACGTATGGCCCCTATTTCTCTCAGTTTTCATCATTAGAGTCAGTTTAGCTATCATCCTTTTCAGAGTTCTTACTTTGACTAGATGATCATCTCTGTTCATTTTTTTTCCTGTTTCATCCATTGTATCAAAGCTTTTAAAATTATTTTTATTGTTTTATCTTTAGCATATATCTTTGATTTATTTCTTTTCAATATTTTTCAGTTTGTTTTTTATTAAAAATAAATGAATTTGATGCCTTAAATTCCCCACTACTCACTACTTAGTTTTTGAATTATAATGTTAAATTTGTCTATATTCTTAGTATAATTTTGTTGTCTTAATATATGTCAGTTCTTGAGTAGAGTACAGTAAAATATCTCTTTATGATTATGTAACTTCTAGTTTCTTATAATTACATCATTTTTTACTTTATATATTTCTAGATGCATATAAGTTTGTGATTATTTACTTTTAGTAGAGCATTTCTTTTATCTGTACATAATTTCTTTGTCCTAATATTTTCAATTTCATGTTATATTTGTGAAACAAAATTTATGTCACCAGCTTCATTTTGGTTAGTATTTTTTCTCTATTTTAACTAAGTCTACAGTTCCTCAGTATCTATATAATCTAACAAAATAAAACCAGAACTTCCAACGTAATTCTTCATGTCTATTTCTATATTACATAACAGTTAGCTAATGTTTCATTTTTAGTTTCTCCAAAAACGAAAGTTAGATGTAATTATATGTTTTTATTATCATCAAAAGGAGCTTAATTTTATCAATATTATTATCAATATTTGAGCTATTTTTTAGCATCTTTTCTGTTTTCGTTTACATTTTACTAGTTGAAATATATCCCTTACTATTTATTTAAGGGGAGACTTTTGGATAGTAAACAGTTGGTTTGTAAAACTCAGCATATTACAAGTATCTGGCTCTCAGTTTTAAAATGATGGATTGTCAATTATTTCCAATTAGCCCTTTGAAAAGAAAGCTTTAAAAGAAAGAATTCTTTCTCTACTTCAAATGGTTCTGGCCCCAATATGTGCATTTTCTGCACCAAGCAATTTTCCAACTGAATGTCTTACAATTTTTATCAGACACTACCTGTATTTAGTGCAGACCCCACAAGTTAAAAGCTCAGTCCTGTAAGACAGTTCCCGCTTCAGAAAGGCCAGTTGCAAGCAGTAGGCCCCCCGGCCACCTACATTTTTGTCTAAATCAGCCACAAATTGAGGGTTTTAATGACTCCTTCAATTTCAATAATTTGCTAAAACAGCTCACAGAACGCAGGAAAACACTATTGCTGGTTATCAGAAAGCATAGAGATGAGCCTTATTATCAAGTGGAACACAGGGAGAGGTCTGGAAGGATCCTTAGGCGCTCCTGCCTCATGAAATCAGTGCAAGCTACCCTTGGGTCCACTATCCTCCCAGTGTTCACCCAACTTGGAAACCCTCTGAACCTTTTTGTTTGGGGTTTTCATAGAAGTTAAAACACATAAACCCAATTGATTAAATATTACCATTGGTAATTCACTTAATTCTAGAGATTTTAAGGGGCTTAGAAGCTCTTTTATCAAAAACCATAAGGCCAAATATGAAAACAAAAGATGCTCCTATACCCTGATCATTCATGAAATTATCAGGGTTTTAGGAACTCTGTTAGAAAGTAGCACGGAGATCAAATATTTTTCCTTTCCTTTCCTTTTTCCTTTCCTTTGCTTTCCTTTCCTTTCCTTTCCTTCTCTTCCTTCCCTTCTCTTTCTTCCTCTCCTTTCCTTCCTTCTCTCTCTCTCTCTCTCCCCCTTCCTTCCCTTCATTTTCTTTCCTTCCTTGCTTCCTTTCCCTTTTCTTTCTTCCTTTCTTTTCTTTTTTTTTTTTTTTGGAAGACAGAGTCTTCACTGACATCCAGACTAGAGTGCCATGGCCTCTGCCTAGCTCACTGCAACCTCAAACTCCTGGGCTAGAAAAATCCACTTGCCTCATCCTCTGGAGTAGCTGAGACGATAGGCACATGCTATGATACCCAGCTAGTCTTTTTATTTTTAGTAGAGATGGGTCTTGCTCTTGCTCAGGCTGGTCTTGAACTCCTGAGCTCAAGCAATCAACCCATCTCAGCCTCCCAGAATGCTAAGATCATATGTCTTATTATATGCCCAGCCATATTTCTTTCTGTCATAAGCTTTCAGTCAATTGCTATTGTTAATAAGATACTTTTCATCAAGATAATTTATATTCCATTTGCCTTTCTTCTATCAGTCATTTCAACCATTTTCTCTATGTGTTTTATATTTTATGATTTCACTATGCTATTTTTCCCATTTGGCACTGTAAATGTACTCTTTATATGAAGACTCATTTTGTTCTTTATTTCAGAAAAATTCTCAGTTTTAAAGATTTTTGTTTCCGTCATGCTTTCTAATATTTTCATTTTGTTTTGTTTCTATGAAGTTACACTTTGATACTTTTATCTTAAATTCAATGTTTTTTTTTTTAATTGAATCATAGCTGTGTACATTTGTACATTAGTTCAATCATGGGGCACAGTGTGCAGGCTTCATATACAATCTGAAATATTTTCATCCGCCTGTTTGACATAACGTTCATGAGATTTTCTCGTTTACTGTGTGAAAACATTTGTGTTCTGCATTTAGTAGGTTTCTCCTGACCCTTCAAAGATGCACCTCAAGTGTGGTCCCACCCTTTATCCTCTCTCCCCCCACCCTCTCCTTCCCCTTCCCTCCCTCTCCCCTTTCCCTGTCTTCTTGTGCAATAATTGGGTTGTAGCCTTCACATGAAAGATATAAATTTGCTTCATATTAGGGCTGTATACATTGGATACTTTTTCTTCCATTCTTGAGATACTTTGCTA
>CAUYON010128156.1:0-30095 GCA_963573935.1 Arctocebus calabarensis | reverse complement strand
TATGGCTGTTACTAGGTTCAAATTCATTACTGGAAACTGCAAGGGACGTGAAATTTCCAGGTTTTGTTTGATTGAGGTCAGGATTCAAAGGCACCTGCTTTTTACCTGTGGGAACTTGCCTTATTGGACAACTTACATCCTGTAAAGGTAAAGATTATTAAATTACATTTATTTATTCATAAGCAACAATAAGAACTAGAATAAAACTTCTAATCACAGCTATAGGAAACACGGAATAGGTCATGATTACCAAATGGCATGTTAAAATTTTAACCAGTTTCGAAAATTGTGAGGGAAAAAGGAAAATTTGTAACAACTATATTTCAAATCTTAAAAGCAATAGATTTCTCCAATATAATGAAAATAGCATGACACAGTATATCAACAGTAGTTAGCTGATGGTTACCTGAAATAGTTTTATATTAGAAATATAGAATTAAAACCATGCTTAAATTATTAAATTCATTTAACTTTGTCAGTTCCAATTAATTTTCTATTTTAATCTAATAAAATCTAATAACTGATGAGACCAGAAATGAAAAAAGATAACTGTAACAACCTCATGATTAACAATTATGAAACAATAAATCCACATATTTAGATACGTTGTTTAACAAAAGGGACATTGATCATCTTCTCAATAATGTTCTATTATCATATGTTCTTTTTTTTTTTTTTTTTGAGGCAGAGCCTCAAGCTGTCACCCTGGATAGAGTGCTGTGGCATCACAGGTCACAGTAACCTCTAATTCCTGAGCTCAAGTGAGTCTCCTGCCTCTGCCTCCCAAGTAGCTGGGACTACAGGCGCCCGCCACAACGCCCAGCCATTTTTTTTTTTGATTGCAGCCCCCATTGTTGTTTGGCAGGCCCGGGCTGGATTCAAACCCGCAAGTTCAGATGTACGTGGCTGGCGCCTTAGCCTGTTGAGCCACAGGCGCCGAGCCATTATCATATGTTCTAACGTAACATTTCAGTTATGCTGAAAGAGTGTAGTAGAAAAATTGGAAGATGCAGAAAATCTTCATGATGAAATTATCTAAAAATCTTATGGAAGCAACTTCTTTTAAAATAAATGGAATACATTCTTAGGGGCTAAAAATAGTTCTACTCTATAAAAGAGTGTAAAATGAAAAATGTTAAGTTTCACCCACTCTCCAGTGGTATTAGTTGTCTCTATACTCTACAAACAACTAATACTATTCAGTTACCTGTATACACCCTTCCAAAAAAATGTTTACAACTGCTAATTTTTTTTTTTTGAGACAGAGCTTCAAGCTGTCACCCTGGATTGAGTGCCGTAGCATCACGGCTCACAGCAACCTCCAATTCCTGGGCTCAAGCGAGTCTCCTGCCTCCGCCTCCCAAGTAGCTGGGACCACAGGGGCCCACCACAATGCCTGGCCATTTTTTGGTTGCAGCTGTCAGTGTTGTTTGGTGGGCCCGGGCTGGATTCAAACCTGCCAACTCAGGTGTACGTGGCTGGCGCCTTACCTACTTGAGCCCAGAGCCTACAACTGCTATTTTTTTGAAACACGAATTATTATTAAACTTATATGCACATTTTTTCTGTTTTCTTTTTTTTGAGACAGTCTCACTATGTAGCCCTCGGAAGAGTGCAGTGGTATCACAGCTCACAGCAACCTCCAACTCTTAGGCTTAAGAGATTCTCTTGCCTCAGCCTCCCAAAAGTAGCTGGGATTACAGGCACCTGCCACAACGCCCTACTATTTTTTGTTGCAATTGTCATTGTCCTTTAGCTGGCCCAGGACGGGCTTGAACCCACCACCCTCAGTGTATGTGGCTGGTGTCGTAACCACTGTACTATGAGAGCCAAGCCCTAAACAAAAGAATTTTCATATCTCTGCCCGTTGTAATGTGTATGGGGGTTAGGAGGGAGTAAGGAATGATGTTTCTTTTAGACACGCACACACTTTTTTGGGTACCCACGCTGGAGTACAGTGGCTATTCAAAGTTGCAATCCCACTACTGATCAGCACAGGAGTTTTGACCTTCTTTGTTTTTGATTTAAGCCCTCCTTAAGCAACCTAGCAGTCCGGCACTCCTGAGAAGTCATCTACTGATGCCAAACTTAGTGTGAGCACTCAATCAGCATAGTGCACAACAAACTACAATCCTGGACTCAGGAGATCCTCCCACCCCAGCCTTCCATGTAGCTGGACTACTGGCACAAGCAGCTGAGACTATAGGTGCCTACAACTACACCTGCCCACAGAAACTCTTAAGTCACAATGATGCCTCCTAGCACTTTCTACCACTGTTACCTAGTCCACTCTCTACCAATGCTCTAACAGTTTGCAAGCCTCTTACCATCCTATTATAAGATCTTGAGTAACATCAGCAATGGGAACTTTTATTCAGATCAGTTCCTATTCTTGAAAGATTCAAGAACTTAAAGTTACTAAAAATACATTTGTTGGCTCTGACAGGTTGAACAGAAAACACCGTAAGACTTGTTTCTATGGGGAAATAATGTTACCTTACAAATAAGAATACATATATATATTTTTTGAGACAAAGTCTCACATTTTTACCTTTGGTGGAGTGCTGTGGTGTCATAGTTCACAGCAGCCTCAAACTCTTGGGCTCAAGCAATTCTCTTGCCTCAGCCTCCCAAGTAGCTGGGACTACAGGTTTCCAGTACAATGCTCAGCTATTTTTAGAGACAAGGTCTCTCTCTGGTTCAGGCTGGTCTCAAACCTACGAGCTCAGGCAATCCACCTGCCTTGGCCTCTGAGAGTGCTAGGATTATAGGCATGAGCCACGGCACCCAGCCCTATAAATAAAAATCTTAAGTGGTAAGTTAATGAGTTAATGGCTGATAATGCTGACAACGGAATTTCCTTGCCTAGCAGCAGTGTTTAAAAAAGAGAAAGGAGGCTCGGCGCCTGTGGCTCAATGGGCTAAAGCGCCAGCCACGTACACCTGAGCTGGCAGGTTCAAATCCAGCCCGGGCCCGCCAAACAATGATGGCTGCAACCAAAAAATGGCCGGGCGTTGTGGCAGGCACCTATAGTCCCAGCTACTTGGGAAGCAAAGGCAGAAGACTCACTTGAGCCCAGGAATTGGAGGTTGCTGTGAGCTGGGATGCCACAGCACTTTACCCAGAGCGACGGCTTGAGGCTCTGTCTGAAAAAAAAAAAAAAAAAGAGAGAGAGAGAGAAAGGAGGCTCGGCGCCTGTGGCTCAACGCGCTAAGGTGCCAGCCCAGGCCTGCCAAACAACAATGACGGTTACAACGAAAAAAAAACGGTCAGGCATAGTGGCGGGCGCCTGTAGTCCCAGCTACTTGGGAGGCTTGAGCCCAGGAATTGGAGGTTGCTGTGAGCTGTAATGCCACAGCAGTCTATCCAGGATGACAGCTTGAAGCTCTGTCTCAAAAAAAAAGAGAGAAAGGATAATCTTTTGAGGAAAAAAGTCTCTTGGGGTAGCGCCTGTGGCTCAGCGAGTAGGGCGCCAGCCCCATATACCAAAGGTGGCGGATTCAAACCCAGCTTCGGCCGAACTGCAAAACAAAACGATAGCTGGGCGTTGTGGCGGGCGCCTATAGTCCCAGCTACTTGGGAGGCTGAGGCAAGAGAACTGCATAAGCCCAGGAGTTGGAGATTGCTGTGAGCTGTGCGATGCCACGGTGCTCTATGGATGGCGGGGTGGGGGTGGGAGTGCGGGAGACTCTCTCTTAGCCATGGGCATCCAACCTTTTTTCTTTTCTGCCACACTTTGAAGAATAAGAGTTGCTTTGGGCTACACAGTAAATACACAACCCGTAATGAAAACGATCAGCAAAAAACAAAACAAAACGAAATAAAAAAGGTTCATATAAACTTTTTTCTTTTTTTTGTAGAGACAGAGTCTCACTTCATCGCCCACGCTAGAGTGCTGTGGCATCACATAGCTCACAGCAACCTCCAGCTCTTGGGCCCAGGCGATTCTCTTGCTTCCGCCTCCCAATTAGCTGGGGCTATAGGTGCCCACCACAACGCCCAGCTATTTTTTTGTTGTAATTTGGCCCGGGCCGGATCTGAACCTGCCACCCTCTGTATATGAGGTTAGGGCCCTACCCACTGAGCCACAGGTGCCACCTTCATGTAAACTTTTTGTGATATCCAACACCACAGATACAGAAAAAAATTCCTCACAAAATCAACATGCAGCCCATGCGGGACAGACTCCCCTGCGGGCCCTTATCTAAAATTTTAATAGGCACACATAACTAGGACACTAAATGGCAAGGAAACAACTGAATTTATATATCTAGGATGCTAGAACATAGCTTCTTCGTTTCATTTCCAGAATCCCATAGGAAAGTTTTGTACAGACTCCTAGTAAGACTACGGAAAAAAACCCACGAAAATATAGGAGGTTAGCAAAAAAAGGTTACTAGTTTTATAAATCAGTCATCAACGTAACTTTTAAGCTTTTATGGGTTAAAAATTGACTTTAAAATACAGTGTGTGTGGCTTGGCGCCTGTAGCTCAGTGGTTAGGGTGCCGGCCACATACACTGGGGCTGGCAAGTTCAAAACCAGCCTGGGGCCTGCTAAACAACAATGACAAATACAACAAAAAAATGGCCGAGTGTTGTGGTGGGTACTTATAGTCCTAGCTACTTGGGAGCCTAAGGCAAGAGAATTGCTTAAGCCCAAGAGTTAAAGGTTGCTCAACCTTTAATGGCACTCTACCAAGGGCGACGCAGAGACTATCTCTAAAAAGAAAAACAAAAACAAATACAGTATGTGTAATATATAACATATATATGGATATGTTCAATTAAGAAAATCAATCCACTTGATTTTCTACCAACACTGTATTACCTTTCTTTTTTTGTGGCAAACTTTCACAAGCAGGACTTCCAGAGTAACAGAATTTTGTTCATTTTCTGAGTTTTGTGATGGCTTATCTAAATAGAAAACCAATACTTTAGAATCCATTTAAATATATGTATATAAGCTCAATATTAATTTTCCTAAAAAGTCTGTTAATTTCAAACAAAGATTTCCTATTAATGAAGATTTCTCAAAAGTTTACTTATTCTTTTTTTACCAAGTCAGTTCCAAATTTGCAGCAAATGCTTTATAAGCCATTATTTATAGTCAAATACATATAATGAGACAGGGTCTTACTATCTTGTCCAGGCCACTCTTGAACTCTTAGGCTCAAGTCATCTTCTTGCCTCAGTCAGTAGAGATGTGGACCATCCTACCAAGCAGATCTGAGGGACCCTGATGTCAGTTTTGACCTGGTTTCTTTTGTGAGACAGAGTCTGGCTCTGCTGCCTGGGCAAGAATGCAGTAGTGTCATCATAGCTCACTGGTTTTAATTCATATATGTTTTATGCAACTCTCTGGGGACAAAAGACTAATGAATGTATAAAACCAAATTATAAGTGTCTGAAGTATTAGAATGCTCTAGAAGTATCACAGAAATCCAAATCCATATGGATAAGAAATAAGAACTCCAGTAGACAATTATATTTAAGAACTTAAGACGGACAAGCTTTTATCCAAGTATGGTCAAGTATTTTATCCATTTTTAAAAAAACTATAACTTTTCACAGTATTCTTTCAACTTTTACTCAAGTACAAAATATACATAACTTCCTTTGTATAGTATCTAAAATACTAATAGATCCCATTTGATAATAGTGGTTATTTCAGTTGTTTTACTCTGTATGTCTCTTCAAAATATGATGCAGTAACATCAACTCAAATGTTTATGCAGAAAGGGTTCCATTAAAGATGTTCCATTAAAGAACTATTCTAGTTCTAACACAATAAATTAATTTTCACAATTAACCTTTGTAACTTAAAGCTCACAATCATTATCAGAAATCAACATCTTTTCCATTAAATAATTTTATAAATTTATACCCCAATTTTTTATTTTTACTTTCACAAGAATGTTAGAATGACAATATATTTTTAAATACATACCGTTTTTGTGGAAGAAACCAGTAAATGTAAGTTGCAAGTGAGCTGACAAGCTAAATAAAACAAACAAAAAATGTTATCACTTCAATGCTCTATAACGACCTAGACTTTATTTATTTATTTTTGAGACAGAGTCTCACTATGTCACCTTGGTTAGAATGCCGTGGTGTCACAGCTCACAGCAACCTCAAACTCCAGGACCCAAGCAATTCTCTTGCTTCAGCCTCCCAAGCAGCCAGGAACACAAGTGCCCACCACAACGCCCAGCCACCCTTTTGTTGAAGTTGTTGTTGTTGTTCAGCTGGCCTGGGCCAGGTATAAACCCGCCACCCTCGGTACATGAGGCCGGCACTGTAACCACTGTGCCACGGGCACCGAGCCAATGACCTACACTTTAAAATACAACACTAAAATCAAAGCTACTTTAGCTAATTTATAAGTATTTGATTTTCTTATTCTTTTTTATTTTTATTTATTTATTTATTTTTGAGACAGAGCCTCAAGCTGTCACCCTGGGTAGAGTGCCGTGGCACAGCTCACAGAAACCTCCCATTCCTGGGCTCAAGTGAGTCTCCTGCCTCTGCCTCCCAAGTAGCTGGGACTACAGGCAACCGCCACAATGCCTGGCCATCTTTTGGCTGCAGCCGTCATTGTTGTTGGCGGGCCCAGGCTGGATTCGAACCCGCCAGCTCAGGTGTATGTGGCTGGCACCTTAGCCCGTTGAGCCACAGGCCGTGAGCCTCTTTTTTATTTTTAATGAACCATACAGGAGACTTAAGATTTCTCATTCTCATCTGCTATTTAGACCCATGACTCCATGTTTTTTTTCCCCATTAAGTATGACATCCAAAATAGTGTCTACACACACACACACACACACACACACAAATAAATAAATAAATAAATAAATAAACCCACAGCTCACAAAAATAAAAGCAAAAACCAAAGGAGTAAGGCATAAGAAAAAAACAGTCCACTGATTAAGAACTCAGATAACTTATTGGGTTTAGTGTCACCTATAAAATGAGAACAGGTGTCCCTTCCCAGCTCACAAAAGAAAATTCTGATTAGTGTAGATGAATCCATACGTAAGTTCTTGAATATTTTACAGCAATGGAAATTCAACCTTCATAACAAATGATGCAGAATCATTACTTTATACTTCAATTAAGAGTAAAATACAGGCTCGGCGCCTGTGGCTCAATGGGCTAAGGCACCAGCCACATACACCTGAGCTGACGGGTTCGAATCCAGTCCAGGCCCGCCAAACAACGACAGCTGCAAGCAAAAAATGGCCGGGTATTGTGGTGGGCGCCTGTAGTCCCAGCTACTTGGGAGGCGGAGGCAGGAGCCTCGCTTGAGCCCAGGAATTAGAGGTTGCTGTGAGCTGTAATGCCATGGCACTCTATCCAGGGTGACAGCTTGAGACTCTGTCTCCACAAAAAAAAAAAAAAAAGAGTAAAATATAACTAAAAATCTGCTATAGAACTGTATTTTACTGTTTCAACATGTCATTTTTAGTTTTAGAAGCTATGAAAAAGAATGCATGGACTACAGTGATCCTTATGTTTTTAGAAACATGTTATTAACAATTGCGAAGAACTATTAGGATGGGATAGAATAAACAGAAACATCAACAGGCTTTTATAGTACCTTTAAGCCAAAAAACAAAACAATCTATTTGTTGACCAGGAGCCATTCATAACTTTCCAGAGCATAGTTTCAGTAGTGATATGGACACACACCAGATTATAGAGGGGTAGATGGAAGAACGGTAGATAAAGAAAGAAGTACTGATCCCTTCCTTAAGAAATTTACCAGTGGCTCTGCACCCATTGCTCGTGGTTAGGGCGCCAGCCCCATGCTCCAGGGCTGGTGGGTTTGAACCCAGTCCGGGCCTGCTAGACAAACAAAAATAGCCGGGCATTGTAGCTGGCACCTGTAGTGCCAGCTACTAGGGAGGTGGAGGTAAGAGAATCCCTTAAGCCCAAGAGTTTGAGGTTGCTGTGAGCTATGATGCCACCGCACTCTAGCATGGGTGACAAAGTACGACTTTATCTCAATTTAAAAAAAACAACTTACCAGTAAAAAGAATAAAGGTAAATAGTTGCTGGACAATAACTACTAATGGGTAGTATGTGTTTGATTTTTTAAAATGATGGTGGCAATCCAGGCTTTATAAAAAACTTTATTGTGGGTGGCACCTGTGGCTCAGCGAGTAGGGTGCCGACCCCATATACCGAGGGCTGTGGGTTCAAACCCAGCCTCGGCCGAACTGCATCAAAAATTAGCCAGGCGCTGTGGCAGACACCTGTAGTCCCAGCTACTCGGGAGGCTGAGGCAAGAGAATCGCTTAAGCCCAAGAGCTGGAGGTTGCTGTGAGCTGTGACTCCACAGCACTCTACTGAAGACGATAGAGTGAGACTGTCTCCACAAAAAACAAACAAACAAAAAAAAACTTTATTGAGACAAGGTCTCGCTGTCAGATTGGAGTGCAGTGGTGCAATCACAGCTCAATGAAACCTCCAACTCCCAGACTCAGGCAATCCTTCTGGCTTAACCTCCTGAGTAGCTAAAACTACAGGCATGCACCACCACACACTGCTAATTTACTTTTGTTAGAGATGGGTTGTACTATGATGCCCAGACTGGTTTCAAACTTGTGGGCTCAAGTAATCCTCCTGCCTTGGCCTCCCAAAGTTCTGGGTTTACAGGTGCAAACTGTGCCCAGTCCATTTTTATAATTAGAGCGCAAGTTAAAAAAAAAAAAAACACAGGGCAGTGCCCTTGGCTCATCTAGTAGGGCACCGGCCCCATATACCAAAGGTGGCGGGTTCGAACCCCGCCTCGGCAAACTGCAAAACAGAAAAATAGCTGGGCATGGTGGTAGGCGCCTATAATCCCAGCTGCTAGGGAGGCTGAGGCAAGAGAATCGTCTAAGCCCAGGAGTTGAAGTTCCTATGAGCTGTGTGATGCCATGGCACTCTACCAAGGGCAATAAAGTGAGACTCTGTCTCTACAAAAAAATACCACCACAACATTGTGGGGCAGCATCTGTGGTTCAGTGAGTAGGGCGCCAGCCCCATATACTGAGCGTGGTGGGTCCAAACCTGGCCCCGGCCAAACTGCAACAAAAAAATAGCCAGGCTTTGTAGTGGGTGCCTGTAGTCCCAGCTACTCAGGAGGCTGAGGCTAGAGAATCACCTGAGCCCAAGAGCTGGAGGTTGCTCTGAGCTTAACACCACGGCACTCTACCGAGGGTGGACAAAGTGAGACTCTCTGTCTCTAAAAAAAAAAAAGTTCATAAATATGACCTTACAAGGCAGAATTATCTAAACTTCACAACATAAACAGAGGAACATTCTACAATTTCCATGTTGCAAAATAATCCATTATAACAAATCTATCCTATTCTTAGTTGCTTTAATTATACCGTCATACAAAGACCAGGTTAATTTTATTAAATTAATCTTAATTTTTTTTTTTTTTAGACCAGGTCTAGCTCATTTCCCAAGGGAATGGAGTGGTGTTCATTATAGCTCACACCAACCTCAAACTCCCAGGCTTAAGCAATCCTCCTGCCTCAGCCTCCTGAGTAACTAAAACTACACAGGCAGGGCATATTATTCTGCTAAGTTTTACAATTTTTTTTTTTTAATAGAGACAGAGTCTCACTCTATCGCCCTCAGTAGAGTCCTGTGGCATCACACAGCTCACAGCACCCTCCAACTCCTTGGGCTTTGATGATTGTCTTGCCTCAGCCTCCCGAGTAGCTGGCACTACAGGCGCCTGCCACAATACCTGGCTTTTTTTTTTTTTTTTTTGGTAGAAGGTAGGTTCTATATTTTTCAGGCTCGTCTCAAACTTCTGTCTTGAAGCAATACTCCCGCTTCAACTTCTCCAAGTGCTAGGATTATAGTTATAAACACGCCCAAATTAACCTTAATTTTTTATCTATCATTCCTTTCTGTGAATTTTCTTTTCTTTCCTTTTTGAGACAGGGTCTCTCTATGTTGCTACGGCTGGTCTAAAACTCCCTGATTCAAGGAATCCTCCAGCCTTAGTCTACCAAATAGCTGGGACTATGAGTGTGCACCACCATGCCTGGCTCCTTTTTGTATATTTCTGAATGAATCCTCAACTCCCCAATCTTTTGTCTAACTGCTAACATGCCTCCAATTCCTTGTCTTCCTTAAAGCTTGACATAGGGAAATAAATCAGAATGATTAAATAAGAGAAAATCCAAGTCTGAATTCTGGCTCTGGTTAACTATGTCATGGTATCTATAAAATGAGGATATAATTTCTCTCAAGACCATGAAGCTTGAATAAAAAAACTATCTAGGGGCGGCACCTATGGGTCAGTGAGTAGGGCACCGGCCCCATATGCTGGAGGTAGCAGGTTCAAACCCAGTCCTGGCCAAAAACTGCGAAAAAAAATTAAAAAAAAAAAACAAAACTATCTAGAAAAAAACAAAACAAAACAAACAGAAAAAAATCTATCTAGCAAAATGCTCTCTCCCTTTTCTACAAAGACTCCAACTCATCTCTATCCTAAGAGCTTATTGATCATTTCTAAGCTCTTATATATACAACCTTTTTTTTTTTTTTTTGAGACGGAGCCTCAAGCTGTCACCCTGGGTAGAGTGTCGTGGCATTACAGCTCACAGCAACCTCCAATTCCTGGGCTCAAGCGAGGCTCCTGCCTCTGCCTCCCAAGTAGCTGGGACTACAGGCACCCCCCACAACACCCAGCCTTTTTTTGGTTGCAGCCGTCATTGTTGTTTTTGGCAGGCCCGGGCTGGTTTCGAACCCGCCAGCTCAGGTGTACGTGGCTGGCGCCTTAGCCCACTGAGCCACAGGCACCGAGCCATATACAACTTTTTGTCACTATTTTTCATATATTGTTTTTCAAAAATCTTACTATCTGGTGTCCTTAGCATCTAGCAGTGTCTTACCGAAAGGTACCCAACAAATAAATGCATAAGATAATGTCTCCCTAGAGTAATAAGCTTTTAGAGAGGAATCATGGTCGATTTACACTGTGGTACTAGCAGCTTTATTTATACTGCTTTATATATTATTATATTATACTGCATTATTATATTTTTATGGGAAATGTGATTCTAAGTTCCAATTTGAAATACTAGAAAGACTTTGCATTTATCTTCCCCAGAAAATATTTTAAATCAGCGTGACTCAAAACATGGTCTGAAAACCTTAGTCAGTAAGGAATCTCTTCCAATCCCACAATAATGTAAGAAATGTGAGAATAAGACCTATTTGTCTTTTATGGGTTTTTTTTTTTTTTTTGGAACAGAATCTCACTATGTCACCCTTGGTAGAGTGCTGTGGCGTTACAGCTCACAGAAACCTCAAACTCTTGAGCTTAAGCGATTCTCTTGACTCAGCCTCCCAAGTAACTAGGACTACAGGTGCCCACCATAATGCCCGGCTATTTTTTTGTTGTTGCAGCTGTCATTGTTGCTTTAACTGGCCTGAAGAGGTTCAAACCTGCCAACCTTGGTGTTTGTGGCTGGCACCCTACCCACTGAGCCATAGGTGCCATCCCAATTATTTTTAATAGCCGGGCATTGTGGCAGGCACCTGTAGTCCCAGCTACTTGGGAGGCTAAGGCAAGAGAACTGCTTTAAGCCCAAGAGTTAGAGGTTGTGGTGAGCTGTGACACCACAGCACTCTATCGAGGGCGACATAGTTAAGTCTCTGTCTCAAAAAGACTTATTTATTTTTTTGAGACACAGTCTCATTCTGTTGCCCCAGGTTAGAGTGCCAAGGAGTCAGTCTAGCTCACAGCAACCTCAAACTGCTGGATCTAAGCAATCCTTCCAATTGTGCACACACATACACCCCCAATAGCTGGAACTACAAGTAACAATCACGTCTCCCAGCTAATTTCTTTTTTCTACCTTTATTAGAGACACAGTCTCACTCTTGCTCAGGCTGGTCTCTAACTCCTGAGCTAAAGGGATCCTCCCTCTTTGGCCTCCCAGAATGCTAGGATCAGGCATAGGCCATTCACTGCATCTGCAACTGTCAGGCTACACCTGACAGTTCTGAAGCAATCAGCAGAATGGGATTAAGTAAATTCATAAGGAATTAACATTTTGAAACCAGATTCATGAAGGAACCTGAAATTTAAGAATAACCAAATCCCACAGAACTGAAGTTTTTTTGTTGTTTGTTTTTGTTTTTTTTGAGGCAGAGCCTCAAGCTGTCACCCTGGAAAGAGTGCTGTGGCATCACAGCTCACAGCAACCTCCAACTCCTGGGCTCAAGCGAGTCTCCTGCCTCTGCCTCCCAAGTAGCTAGGACTACAGGCGCCCGCCACAATGCCTGGCCATTTTTTGGTTGTTGCTGTCACTGTTGTTTGGCGGGCCCGGGCTGGATTCAAACCCACAAGCTCAGGTGTACGTGGCTGGCGCCTTAGCCCATTGAGCCACAGGTGCTAAGCCAGAACTGAAGTTTTTACACTGAAAAGGGATCAAGATCAGTGCCTCTAATTTATAGACATTAATCTGATAGTAACAGGTATAGGGCTTCATTTCTAGAGTCATGGCTGTATTACCTCAAATAGGACAGGTCTGATGACTATTCGGCATCTCTATACCATTAGATATCAGCTACCCAACTGTTTTTTTGTTTTTTTTTTAAACAGAGTTTAACTGTTGCCCAGGTATCATGAGTTCATGGCAACCTCAAACTCTTGAGCTTGAGCAATCCTCTTGCCTCAGCCTCCCCAGTAGCTGGGACTATAGGAACCTGCCATGATGCCCGGCTGGTTTCTCTATTTTTAGTAGAAACAGGGTCTTGGTCTTGCTATTGCTCAGGCTGGTCTCTAACTCCCAGGGTGCCAGGATTACACGCGTGAGCCACCACACCCAGCCCTACCCAACTTTTCTTACTCATTTTATCCTACGATATATAAAGCAAAGGAACTGGTGACTATATTGTAGAACCCAGGGACTCAAAATACTGGGGTCAGACACAGATGAAAACACTCTGCGGTGAGAAGACAAACGTTCAATAGGGGGCATTTACTTAATATTTATGAATAGATCACCTTCCAGAAGTACTGTAGAGAAAATGCAAAGGAATTTTCCAAAGTTTATACAAGGAATATCTTAAAAATTTAACACTCAGGTTATTTTTTCTTTTTTGAGATTAGGGGCAGGGGTCTCAATATATTGCCCAAGCTGGTATTAAATTCATGGGCTCAAGTGATATTCCAGTCTCAGTCACCTGAGTAGCACAGTCTACAGGTACATGCTACTGTACCTGGCTAATTAAAAAAAAAAAAAAAAAATTAAAAATGGGATCTCAATATTGCCCAGGCTGGTCTCAAACTCATAGCCTCCAGCCACCTTCCTGCCTCAGCTTTCTAAGTATCTGAGATACCCAAGTTTTGAGAATCAAGAATCAGATATACTCAGTGTCAACTGATGAGGTACCTTGAGAAACAAATATGTAAAAAATTTATACCCCAAGTTCTAAAAAAAAAAAAGTAACAAAAACTCAAGAGTGAAAAGATATGAATTTGAAAACATCTTCAAAACTTACAGTCAAGACAGGAGTGTTATTAAAAAAGAAAAGGAGGCTCAGCGCCTGTGGCTCAATAGGCTAAGGCACCAGCCACGTACACCTGAGTTGGCGGGTTCGAATCCAGCCCGGGCCTGCCAAACAATGACGGCTGCAACCAAAAAATGGCTGGGCATTGTGGTGGGTGCCTATAGTCCCAGCTACTTGGGAGGCAGAGGTAGGAGACTCGCTTGAGCCCAGGAATTGGAGGCTGCTGTGAGCTGTAATGCCACAGCACTCTACACAGGGTGACAGCTTGAGGCTCTGCCTCAAAAAATAAATAAATAAATACATAAATAAAAAGAAAAAGAAAAAAGAAAAGGAAAGCAGCAGCACCTGTGGCTCAAAGGAATAGGCCACCGGCCCCATATGCCAGTGGTGGCGGGTTCAAGTCCAGCCCTGGCCAAAAACTGCAAAAAAAAAAAAAAGAAAAAGAAAAAGAAAAGGAAGACATCAGATCTTATTAATGCTGGAAAAGACAACCAACCTAAGCAATAGCCTTAACCTTTTAAAATGCAGCTAAATCTACAGAAAAAGGGGAGGGAAAAACTATGAAGGTAATAGTTTTCTTTAAAACAACTTAATAGCTTTCCTAAAATCAATATCCTGAAATAGCCTACAAGAAGCTGTATTATCTGGCCACAGCCATCTGCTCCAGCCCCCTCTCATGCGCCTCTTCCCCCCGTCCTAGCCTCAAATGCCAGATGTATAATATTCTCTTTATCTAGAAAGACCTACCTGCTCATCCTCCCTCTCCCCACTTTATACCTATATTCATCTTTCAAATTTCAGCTAAATTTTTCAGAGAAGCCTTTCCTGACCATCACTATTCCCATATCAAACACCTCAAATGAAAACTGGTTCTGCTTTATGCAGTTTCCCAATACTTTTCTTTCCCAGAACTTAGTTTATACTTATATGATTATCTCTCTCCCCGAAACACTAAGCTCCACAAAGGCAGGGGCCTTCATCTGTTTAGCTCCCATTACATCCCATAAAGCTTAGTACAATGCCTGGGACATGGCACCCTAAGGTAACAGGAACCCCCCCCCCAAAACACAGATCTAGGGTTTGTTATTATACAAAAATATGCTTAGAAAAGGGAATATCTGAAAAAGATTACTAAATTCCAAAGTTTAGGTTGCAATAAAGACATAAAAACTGATAAAAGTTATGTTCCTTTACTACTAAAAATAGACGCCTAAAAATATTCCTAATAAAAGCACTGGCTTGGCACCTATAGCTCAGAGGTTAGGGCGCTGGCCCCATACACTGAAGTCGGTGGATTTGAACCCGGCCCAGGCCTGCTAAACCATGACAATGGCAACAAAAAAACATAGCCAGGCATTCTGGCAGGTGCCTCTAGTCCCAGCTATTTGGGAGGCTGAGGCAAGAAAAATCTCTTGGCTCGAAGAGTTTGAGGTTGCTGTGAGCTGTGATGTCACAGTCCTCTACTGAGGGCAACGTAGTAAGACTCATCTCAAAAAATAAATAAAATAAATAAATAAGTCTACTAATTTAGGTATCTTTTGAGAGTTTTCTCCAGCTACTAACAATGGAGCAGGAATGGAAGAGAACAGGGAAGAGACAGAAGAGACATTCTGCTTCTTATATGGTCTTGGGAACACTTTCAGAAGCAACTCCACATTTGGAAAATCTTTTCATGATGTGTTTCAGCCCATGGAGATGCACTTAGAAAAGAAGAGTTATGAGTACAGAATACTAAAATTGGTAGGATTGACAGTACAAGAAACCCCTGACATCCTACTAGGATGGACAACTACAGAAAGGTGAGAGATTTATTCCAGAAGCCATAATATATATAATAAATTCAAAAGTGGAGTGTCAAAAACAAAAACTGATGAATAAGTCATTATATCAAACCTTCTATAAAAAAATAAGGATTTTTAAATATGCATTATCATAACATAATTAAAACATAAAAAAACTGCAGACTAAAGGTGAGACCACAGAAAGCTTCTGAAATTTGCTAATTGCTTTGAGATTGTTCAGACGCCACTCTTTTTTTTTTTTTTTTTTTTGGAGACAGAGCCTCAAGCTGTCACCCTGGATAGGGTGTCCTGGCGTCACAGCTCACATTAGAAGCCACTCTTCAAGAAAAACAAAAAAAAATTTGCAAAGATAGCAGGCTGTAGGGCGACACCTGTGGCTCAGTGAGTGAGTAGGGCGCCTGCCCCATGTACAGAGGGTGGCAGGTTCAAACCTGGGCTCAGCCAAATTGCAACAAAAAAATAGCTGGGCATTGTGGCGGGCACCTGTAGTCCCAGCTACTCAGGAGGCTGAGGCAAGAGAATCGCCTAAGCCCTAGAGCTGGAGGTTGCTGTGAGCTATGATGCCATAGCATTCTACCAAGGATAACAAAGTGAGACTTTGTCTATAAAAAAACAAACAAAAAAAAAGATAGCAGGCTTTATTACTATTAGGTTGCAATGAACAGTTCTACTCTATGAAATGCTTGGTACCTCAGAAATAAAAACCATGAAATGTCCAGTATTTTTTTTTTCTATCATCTCCTATTTCTGATAGAAAGTTTCTGTAAGTTACCTGGAAGATAACTGTACATCTAAAGTACAAACATCTAAAAAATAATAATAATAAATAAAGTACAAACATCTTGGACTACTAACAACTTTTGCACAGATAGTGTTGAGATTTTGGTTTAGTTTATAAGTCACTGCACATGTCATATAATTGCCAGGCATTTAACTGGTTAAGTATTAACTTTTGGGCTATTATGCTTTTTTTTTACATCTTGATACGCCCCTTCAACTTTAAGGAATGAAATATATTGGGCTTGAGTGGAGTTGCAACTTTGCAAGTGATAAAAGAACATGAATTCCAGTGGAAGACCCCCCAAAATGTTGAACAGATTCATGACCCAATCAAACTGAATGAGATCTCTTTATCTGAAACAGCACAAAGAATGTAGATAATGGATAGTTTTACAAATGATTTAAGATTTTAACTTCCACTAATTAATGTCATGAAACAGCAAAGATTTGTTTCTTTCTTTCTTTCTTTTTTTTAATGAAAAATATCTGTCAAGGGTAAGATTTGTTCGGTTTTAAGAAAAGAATCTGGCTCAGCGCCTATGGCTCAACAGGCTAAGGCGCCAGCCATGTACACCTAAGCTGGTGGGTTTGAATCCAGCCCAGGCCTGCCAAACAATGACAGCTGTAACCAAAAAATGGTCAGACGTTGTAGTGGGCGCCTATAGTCCCAGCTACTTGGGAGGCAGAGGCAGGAAACTCGCTTGAGCCCAGGAATTCGAGGTTGCTGTGAGCTGTAATGCCACTGCACTCTACACAGGGTGACAGCTTGAGTCTCTGTCTCAAAAAAAAAAAAAAAAAAAGAGAAGAATTTGACAATAGATCTTACAAGCAAAGCTTTAGAGTGCTGGCATTATATATTTGTGTCTAGGGCATTTATTACAATCCTGTGTAATAGGTTAATTAGAATAACATTATGCTTAATTTGCAATAAGGAATATTTTCTGGGCTCAGTGCCTGTAACTCAGTGAGTAGGGTGCCAGCCACATACACCAAGCCTGGCAGGTTCAAGCCCAGCCTGAGCCTGCTAAAGAACAATAACAACTGCAACCAAAAAATAGCCGGGTGTTGTGGCAGGCGCCTATAGTCCCAACTACTCAGCAGGCTGAGGCAAGAGAATCACTTAAGCTCAAGAGTTTGAGGTTACTGTGAGCTGTGATGCCATGGTACTCTACCAAGGGCTACATAGTGAGACTCTATCTCAAAAAAAAACAAAACGAAACAGAAAAAAATATATTCTGAAGTTAATGTCTTGGAGATAAACTTAAAATGAGGTACTTCCCTAATTCATCTTAGTGCCTTCAAGAGAAACACTTACAAATTTCTTGAAAATGTTGAGAGGTTGAAATGAGCAACTAACTGGTACCAGATAGACCCCGAAGGTCCCCCAAAGAGACCCCGAAAAATCTCTCTTCTAAAATTACAAACAGGAATTTCATATAACCCTCTGATGTTTCTGTGAGTTGCTGTTAAACTCACTGAGTGGAAAAAAACAAAATTATTGGGTAGTGCCTATGGCTCAAAGGAGTAGGGCGCCGACCCCATATGCCAGAGGTGGCAGGTTCAAACACAGCCTTGGCCAAAAATTGCAAAAAAATAAAACAAAAACAAAATTATTTGAAAAACAACTGTTCAGAAAGAATTCAGTATTATAATATCTCCCTCACAACACACTCTTAGGAAAGTTCCCTAGTCTTTATCAAAGCCAGTGTCACAATGAGATAGCAGTAGGGTTTAGGAGCGATGAAGGTAGAATCTTAAAAAAGATGAAGAATAAGGTCAAGTTTTCTTCTTGTTGGTACATTCTTCCTTCTCACTTGAAACCTGAAAGGCCTGTAGGGTAAACTATTAAAGTGGTCAGGAGAAAAGAAGCAGGAAAGTCAGATCAGGATGCTATAATTTCAGAAACCCAGAGGATTCTAAGAGCTCTGTCCAGGGCAGGTGACCAGACAAGGAACTGGAATAGGAATTCACAAAGAATAGCATGTGTGCACTAGGAATAATCTCATTTCTACCTCATAGAGTACTCCCTGGGCATTAATTAAAGGATTAGGTAGATTTAGTTTCTCAGCTTCTAGAATGAACTATCACAGTTCATATACCAAGTCAGGATTGCCTAGATGTGAAAATATAAATTACTCTTCAATCCCACAAGATCATAAAATGTAAAACTAAAAATGTGATTTTATAATTCAAGTAACAAAGTTCCTAATTCAAGCTAATATAAGTCAATGCCAAAAATGAAGTCTTTTTACTAGTCACTAAAACAAGGAGCATCTTTAAGTGTAAATCCTATCTAAATTGTTAAGGTCTGATTTAAAACTTTAGGAGACAAGATGCGGAAATCTTAGTAAAGAAAGAAAAAAGAAAAGAAAACTTCAGGAGAAAAATGCATTGTGAAAATTTTTCCAACTTCACTTAAGAAAAAAAACCTAGTATTTTTAGTTCCACATTCTCTCTAAAAGTAGTCAATGAATAAAACCTGCCCAAATTCCTGTTTCTCTCTAGAATAATATTCAGTTTACACATCAAAGAATAAACAGAAGCAAACTGTCCAGAGTACACAAATATTAGGCTAGTCAGAACATTTAGAAGTTAGTTGGGGGTATACTTTGAAAATGTATAGTAAGTAGATTCTATCCAAAGCGTTAAGTTTCTGAAACTATCAGGGAGAGACGTATCTCAAATGCAAAAGAAAGTTATGAATATGTTGCCTCAGAGATATAAATAAGGGGAAGAAAAAATGGGGAAAAAGCCCCCCTCGTATTTGATAATTACTTAGAAAAGATGTGATAGTCTGAAGCATCTGTGACCTCACCTAGCACATAGCAAAGTATAGCATAAATATGAATCTCCATCCCTTCTTAGATGAGATTTGGAGAAACCAACTGCAGAAGTTATAGAAACTCTGATTTGAAATACAAGAAATTGTAAATAATAATGAACATAACTGCCTTAAAAAGCAGGTAGTTCCTTGACATTGGAGATACTCAAGCCGAGGCTAAAGGATTCTACATCCGGGGTGTCACAGAAATTAATTCCTGATTTGTACACAGTATTTGAGTTTGGACAAATGGACCTCTAAGTTCCTTATAACTCTGATATCAAGGTGATCATTTGGGAAATGATCACTGTAATTTTTCCTCTTTCCTCAAGTATATCACTTAATGTAAACTGGTAAGTTATCTTACCTATGAGATTCTTGCTCTCCTTTCATTTTCTCTACTTTTGATAACATATCATCAACTTTAAATGTTTTCCTGGAAGAAACAGATAAACAGAATAATCACTTCTCAACTGAGAAAAATAAACAAATTACACTATATTGTCACTATTAAAGTCAAGATGGAAATAAGACTGATTATAGTAAGATAAATTATGGATGGTTAGCCATACAATGAATACTATTCAGACAGTACATGTTGTAAAATAGCAGATAAGCCTTTAAGCACCATCTCAAATGCTAACTTTTTCATGAGAACCTTTTGTAATTATTCCCAAACCAAAGTGATTTCTCCTTACCCATAGCACTTGGTCTATATTTTGATATTTAGTCTTCTACATGTGAAACTTATGTAAATATTTTATTTCTCCTACTAGATGATAAACACCCGAAAGGCAGGGATTGCTTTTCTTCAAGGAAAGCCATGTTGTACTTGCATAGTGCCTTACACTTGGGTAGGTATGCAAGCATCTGCTGAAATGAGCCAAACAAATGCAAATTATATGTATGCTGGAATACATTTCTATTAAGCAACCCAACAAACATATACTAGCACTATCACATTAAAAAAATTAATATTTTGGGTGGTGCCTGTAGGGCGCTGGCCCCATATACTGAGGGTGGCAGGTTCAAACCCGGCCCTGGCTGAACTGCAACAAAAAAATACCCAGGCATTGTGGCAGGCACCTGTAGTCTCAGCTACTCGGGAGGCTGAGGCAAGAGAATCTCCTAAGCCCAGGAGTTGGAGGTTGCTGTGAGCTATGACGCCACAGCACTCTACCGAGGGCAATAAAGAGAGACTCTGTCTCTACAAAAAAAAAAAAAATGGGTATTCTATAAAATTTATCTGAAGTTTTCAAGACATCCTCCAAGACTACTTGCAAAGCCTAAAATTAAATGATAAACCATATTAAAGAGATGGTTGTGGACATCATGAAAACATTTTGAAGGGGACAGACGCATCATATCATAAAAAAACATTAGGTTTAACCTAATAAGTTTAAGAGAAAAAAATAATTTTTCCATAATAGAAACTTAAATCACAATCTATATTTCAGGTGAATAAGAACAGACTCCACTAATAAAAAATCTTTAAAGGGAAAAAAAGCTTCTCTCTTTACCTTTAGAGTTGCTGAAAACTTCAATTTTAAAGTTTCATTCAATGGAGCACAGTAGGAAGTGCTTTAAGAAGGATGGCAATGTATTTTCAATCTCCACAGATAAGAGAGAAAAAGGAAGAAAAATGCAGGACTCTTTTAGACTACTTGCAAGAACTGTTCAGTTTAAGTACTGAAAGTTACTATTGAGGAAGGTTGTGAAGTTATTGGAAACTTTTAAGAATACTATGTTTATCTTTCTGTAATAATTAAGAAGAAATTTTGTTTATAGAAAGAAAAGCAAGACTGTTAAGTCCCAAAATTCATTTCTTCCAATATCATGAAGTTGCATATAGAAAAGTTAATAGTAAAACTGATTAACCACCATTTGAAAAAGATCATAAAAGCACCCCTGCTTTCCTTAGGAATAAACAAAACAAACCACACAGGCAACTATATAAAAGCACCTCCTCCCCCAACACTAGGTATTTTTGTTTTTTATGAAGGTAATGCTATATTAGCATAGATTTAACAAGGGAAATACTCAACTAAAGGTCACAAAAAAGTACCATGTTGTGGGCAGCGCCTGTGGCTCAGTTAGTAAGGCACAGGCCCCATATGCCAAGGGTGGCAGGTTCAAACCCAGCCCTGGCCAAACTGCAACAACAAAAAAAAATAGCTGGGCTTTGTGGCCGGCGCCTGTAGTCCCAGCTACTCGGGAGGCTGAGGCAAGAGAATCACCTAAGCCCTGGAGTTGGAAGTTGCTGTTATCTGTGTGACCACACGGCACTCTACGGAGGGCGATAAGGTTGAGACTCTCTCTCTACAAAGGAAAAAAAAAAAAAAAAAGTACCATGTTTTTAAATTTCAAGAAATTTCAGACGGTCAGGTATGGTGGCTCACACCTGTAATCCCAGCACTTGGGAGGCCGAGGTGGGTTGAATGCCTGAGTTCACAAGTTCGAGATCAGCCTGAGCCAGAGCAAGACCTCATCTCTAAAAATAGCTTGGTGTTGGCTCAACGGGCTAAGGCGCCAGCCACGTACACCTGAGCTTGCGGGTTCCAATCCAGCCTCGGCCTGCCAAACAACAGCTGCAACAAAAAAATGGCCGGGCATTGTGGCAGGCGTCTGTAGTCCTAGTTACTTGGGAGGCTGAGGCAGGAGAATCGCTTAAGCCCAGGAATTGGAGGTTGCTGTGAGCTGTGATGTTACAGTACTCTATCCAGGGTGACAGCTTGAGGCTCTGTCTCAAAAATAAAATGAAATAAAAGCAGACATCCTTAAAAAAATAATAATAATAATTAAAAATAGCTTGGTGTGGGCGGCTCCTGTGGCTCAGCGAGTAGGGTGCCGGCCCCATATACCAAAGGTGGCGGGTTCAAGCCCGGCCTCGGCCGAACTGCAAAACAAAAAAATAGCCGGGCGCTGTGGCGGGCGCCTGTAGTCCCAGCTACTCGGGAGGCTGAGGCAAGAGAATCGCTTAAACCCAGGAGCTGGCGGTTGCTGTGAGCAGTGTGACACCACGGCACTCTAGCCAGGGCGATAAAGTGAGACTCTGTCTCTAGAAAAAAAAAAAAAAAATAGCTTGGTGTTGTGACAGGTGCCTATAGTCCCAGCTACTTGGGAGGCTGAGGCATCAGAATAGGTTGGGCCTAGGAGTTTGAGGTTGCTGTGAGCTATGACACCACAACCCTCTACCAAGGGTGACAGTGACTCTCAAAAAAAAAAAAAAAAAAAAATTTTTTTTTTCAAGGACATTTTCTTAGGAGGGTTCAAAAATGGCTTATACAGCATCTACTAAAATGGATTTGATAAAAGATGCCCTCTTCCTTCCCTATATTTCTACCTTGTCTAAATTGTTTTAGCCTTTAGAATTTGAGTATCTCTAAAGTGAGACTAAAGTAGAATTTTAACAAATATACCAGAATTAATATTAGACTAAGAGGATGATTCTAAAGGGAGTGAAGTGCTTATTCCAATATATATTGTTGTAACAGTAGAAAAAGGAGTTCTGAAAACATTGAGAAAACATCAATCACTAAAGGGAGTGAAGTGCTTATTCCAATATATATTGTAACAGTAGAAAAAGGAGTTCTGAAAACATTGAGAAACATCACAATCACTAAATTTGCCACTTTCCAAAGTTACCTACCAACTACTACTTTGAAAATATAAGTTGTGCTCCAATTTCCTTCTTTTTTGAGACTGAGTCTCACTATGTCCCCCCTCTCAGTATAGTGCTATGACATCACAGCTTACAGCAACCTCAAACTCTTGGCAGTGGTTCTCAATCTTCCTAATGCCGCAGCCCTTTAATACAGTTCCAGTGGGTCATGACCCACAGGTTGAGAACTGCTTCTCTTGCCTCAGCCTCCCGAGTAGCTGGGACTACAGGTGCCCACCACAACGCCCAGCTATCTTTTTGCTGCAGTTTGGCTGGGGCCGAGTTTGAACCCACCACCCTTGGTTATCTGGGGCTAGTGCCCCACTGACTGAGCCACAGGGGATGCCCTAAATGTGTATTATTTATAACCATTTAAAATTAATTCGAACTTATTTTAAGATAACTTTATCTCAGCAGCATCTGTAGGGCGCTGGCCCCATATGCCGTAGGTGGTGGGTTCAAACCCAGCCCTGGCCAGAAACTGCAAAAAAAGAGATAACTTTATTATTTTTTAAATTAAAATCCAGCATCATCCTCGATGACAACTCATCTTTCATATTAACAATACTTTTTGGCTCAGTGCCTGTGGCTCAATGGGCTAAGGCGCCAGCCACATACATCTGAGCTGGCGGGGTCGAATCCAGCCTGGGCCCGCCAAACAACAATGACGGCTCCAACCAAAAAAAAAAAAATGGCCGGGCGTTGTGGCGGGCGCCTATAGTCCCAGCTACTTGGGAGGCAGAGGCAAGGGACTCGCTTGAACCCAGGAATTGGAGGTTGCTGTGAGCTGTGATCCACAGCACTCTATCCAAGGTGACAGCATGAGGCTCTGTCTCAAAAAAACAAAAAAAAAAAACAAACTTTTTTTTTTCTTTTGAGACAAAGTCTCACTCTGGCACCCTGAGTAGAGTGCAATGGCATCATAGCTCACAACAACCTCAAGCTCTTGGGCTCAAGTGATTGTCTTGCCAATGCTCAGACTGGCCTTGAACTTGTAAGTTTAAGCAATTCACCCAACTTGGTCTCCCCACAGTGCTAGGATTATAAGCGTGAGCCACTGCACCTGGCCTAAAATTACTTTAATGATAGAAAAAGGTTAACTTCAGGCCAGGCATGGTGGCTCATACCTATAATCCTAGCACTCTGGGAGGCCGAGGAGGGAGGATTGCTTCAGCTTATGAGTTCACAACCAGCCTGAGCAAAAAACCAAGACCACGTCTCTACTAAAACATAGAAAAACTAAGACAAGAGGATCACTGGAGCCCGAGTTAAAGAGTTTGCTATGACGCCATGGCACTCTACCCAGGGCGACAGCTTGAGACTCTGTCTCAAAAAAAAAAAAAAAAGAGAACTTCATCAAATTCTAGTTTTATGGCTCGGCGCCTGTGGCTCAACAGGCTAAGGCGCCAGCCACGTACACCTGAGCTTGTGGGTTCGAATCCAGCCCCAGGGCCTGCCAAACAACAATGATGGCTACAACCAAAAAATGGCCAGGCAATGTGGGGGGCGCCTGTAGTCCCAGCTACTTGGGAAGCAAAGGCAAGAGACTCGCTTGAGCCCAGGAATTGGAGGTTGCTGTGAGCTGTGATGCCGCATCACTCTATCCAGAGTCACAGCTTCAGGCTGTCTCTAAAAAAAAAAAAAAATTCTAGTTTTATACAATTAGGGGTTAGCACTCTATGGACCAATGGCCATATCTGGCCTACTGCCTATTTTTGTTTAGCCTGTGAACTAAGCACAATTTTTCAGATAAGCATTGCAATTGATTTGATGATAGAGAACATGAACTCTGAACTCCCAATTAAGCAAAATGTTATCTTCCCACCCCACAAAAATAAAATAATTATACATTTCTCATTAGGCTTGTACTACAAAATATTGTATTCTGTATTGTATTCTGAACTTCATGAATAAAAAATTTGTGGACATTTTACTTTTTTTTTTAATAATACCTACACCTACTTGATTTTGCATCCAGGCCACAAATCCTAAAGTATTTACTATCTGATCTTTTACAAAAAAGTACACTAACTGCTGACATAGATCAAACAATAGAGTAGATAGGTAAAGGGTTGACAAATCTAATTCTGATACTAATTCAACAGCTTCCTCCTACTTATTTGGATGCTCAGAAATTTTCATCTATTAAATGCAGTTCATTCTCTCAATTCAGAAAGATTTCCAAAAGAGAAATAGTTTTAACGTTCCAATCCTTCAAAATACAAGCAGATGCGTACAAAATTCAACTATGTCTTGCTACAGCAAAGTAATGCCTACCAGTAGGAGTTTAGTTTCAAAGTCTAAGTAAGATAGCTTAAGAGTTGTAAGTCAAGACTATAATACCAAAAGCTTAATAGGAGGTTACGCCTTTAAATTTGTTCACTTGAACTTATATACTCAATAAATACAATCTTGTACCTAAGACGAGAAACTTGCATTCTATTATTACATATATTTAAGTTTTAAATGTCCAGCAAAAAGCTTTGTTCTTCATATTCTACTTTAAGACCAGCTGATTAAGACTTGTTTTTTTTTTAAAAAAAATTCATGCTATTGACTTCAAAAGTATTTCCCTTTCAGTAAGACTACCACCAAAGATACATATGCCTAAAATTAGACTTTCTAAACCTATCATCATAGGAGCTAATTCTTCATTGTTAGACACATGAGAAATATTCAAAAATTAACTGTTAAGTTTTTTTTTTTTAACTGTTAAGTTTTATTTATCAAAAATAGTTACCCTGAACCCTCTGTTGAATATTTAAATCCTTGACTTCTACCAAACTTGAAAATGACTAGTGGCATAAAGTAAAACCCAAAATCAGTAAAATTACCTCATTCCCTTCACTACTAAATCATTTTTGTTGGGGGGAGAACTGGTTACAAACTGGGATTTACAAAAATGATCATACTAAAAATCACTTTGCAACCAATTCAACCAGTCACTCTTTCAATCGTTTTCATATTTAAGTTTTAACTGGAAATAGTAATTTAAAACAAAATTTAACATGGTTTGATCAGCTTGAAATAAGATTCACAAAAATGTACCTTTTGATGTTTGTTCTGGAGTTTCGATGAGACATGTAAGTAAGAGTTCTGTGCAAAAATATTGGCTATAAAAAAAATTTTAAATATTAGAAGTAAATACAGATGAAGTTATAAGAAATAAGTAATTGTTGATAAATTTTGTTGACTACTTACTGCTATGAGATTCCGAGTTCGAAGAAATCTATAGATCTGTGTTGGTTCTAGATAACAGGAAACAAAATCCAGTCATTATCTAAATTTACTTACTACTTGTCAGGGAAATATCAACTCAGCCAATGTTAAAACCAACATAAACCAATCACCTGTAATAGAAACTATGCACTAATATTTATAGCAAGAAAATCATGCATAATAAAATCAACAGGCATTCAATCTATGACATACACGGACAAAATCCATTTGTTTACTTTAATCTTAAGGTTGTCTATAAACTTGTTAATTGAATCTTTCTAAGGTAGCTACAATTACTGAACCGAAGGGCAGTAGCTATATTCATTTAATTTAGCTTATTTAAAAATATTTATAATCCGTCTCCTTCCAAAAAGCTGCTAAAATAGGTAGCTAGATTCAACAAAAGATCTATTATTAATGCCAAATAACATGAAAATTTTGCTTTTTAATTGGTCACTTTAAAAATGTGCATATAGTCAGTCAAAATAGAATAAAACCATTTCCTAGATATCATAATACAGATATGCTGAAAGTCAGCCAATACTGAAAGTTTGGGGCATAAACTGTAGTTAAACTCAGTATCTCTAATTATAAGTTAACTTTAAAAAAGCATTTCACTGTAAGATTTCTGAAACATTGACTCACAGAAAGGATTAATAGAATGAGTATCTATAGAATATAGTTTAAATTTTTTTATCTATTTTGCTCAATTTAAAATTACCTCAATATATAAATACTACCTTAATATGTTTTTACACAATCAGCAGATTCTCAAAACAGTCTTTTTAGTGCTTAAAATTAAATTTAAAAAGTTAAAATTTAATGTTAAAAAGGACTTAGGTTAAAGATGAAAAATATACACATATACCATCATACCAGTTATGTTATCCATTAGTATCACATTTCTTTAAATAAAACAGTATCTAAGTATGAGTAACTATTTTAATAATTACTTTACAGCATTTAATCTTCTCATAAATTAAAAGCAATATTAGAGGAAAAACCAAGCTGTTTATGACCAGATCAAGCTCTTACAATAGCTGATTTCCTCCAGGGGAACTCAATCAGAAAGCAAATAGTTAAAACTTTCTTGAAGGATCTGTCATCTCACAACATTTTCAAAGAACTTTTAAAATTTCCACTTACTCTTCAGTTAGTTCAGTTTTAGTTTCAAATTAAACTAAAGGAGATGCCAGTATGTCACCACTGCCTTGTGGTGGGGACATATTTCCATATTTCCAATTAAAGCCTATCCAGATTTTTGAAAGTGTATTAGGCAGAATAACATGAATATCTCTGAAACAGGCTCAATATTTGTTTCGATAAAAACTGAAATTCCTCGTACTAAATTCCATTTAGAATTTCAGGAAGCACTAATGAGAATGAAGAAAAGGTATTAAACAATGTAATACATCTTTGCAAGCACAGATGATACCATGCCCTTAACTAAGGCACAATAAAATTGTAAATACGGGCATTCGGCGATAGAGTCAAGTTTATTCAAGTTTTGTAAGATGTTTAGCTGTTAAAGATCACCCTAATAAAACATCCATTAAAAAAAGCAAAAAGGAAAACAATCAGGATACAACACTCATGAAAGAACAGTTAAAATTTACAGTCCTGACGTTTTTAATAAATTCTATTGTTTCCAGACACCTTACTCCTCTTTCCAAATAAGTCAGTTTCGCCCTCCAAACTGACCTTAAAAACCGAAATCGGCATTTTAAAAATGTGCCGGGATAAAGCCAAATACTAAAAGCCGAATTCCGGGGTCGTCTCCAGAGAAGCTGCGCGACCACTGTCTGTCTCAGTTTACGTATCAAAAAAATGGGTGGGTAGATGTGCAAGGTTTAAAGCGTCCAAAGGTGCCATGTTCACCTGCAGCACCGAGTTCGCGCGAAGGCATTTCGGGCTAATGACAGACAATTCCCTGGGTCTGACTGCACTCCTCCCTTCTCAGGCTTGATCCTGGACCTCAAAACCTACCACCGAAACCCCCGGGACTTCCAGAGTACGAAAGGTATGAAAGAAAACAAGAAGTCGTCTTGACTGCAGCGCAGGTCAGTCGTAACCTCCCCATCTGAGAGGTGCCTGCTCTCCGCGCGGGGGCCCAGCGCTGAACCGCCCGTGTAGACCTTCGGGGGGTCGGGAACCGGCCCTGGACCCCTCTTCCGCTCCCCCCAGGGGCCTCAGACTTTGGATCCCCTGGAGCCGTGATCCCCGAAGGGGGGGACATCCCCCTCAGTTTCTCCCTCCACTCTCCAAGCAAGTGGACTCCCGGGGAGCAAGGGGGGCCCCGTTGAGCGTCCCGTCCCCCGATGCGGGAAGAGCGGGCACCGCCGCCCTCAAAGCCGCAGACACACTCACTCTCAAAGGCCTGGAGGAAAAGCTCGTGGTCAGCCTGGACGTGCTCCATTTTCGGCTTCTTCACCGGTAACACCGCGGCCCCCGCCGCTGCCGCCGCGGAGGAAGAGGAGGAGGCCGAGTAACTGCCGCCGCCTCCACAGCCCCCGCCGCCGGATTTGCCGCCCGAAGCCGTCGCAGCCGCCACCGCCGCCGAACCCCCGAAGCCACCTCCCCCGGACCCCGCGCTGGGCCCCGAGCCGCCCCCTCCCCCACCGCCGTGCTTCTGAGGCGCCATCGCGGTTCCTGCCTCCTCCCCCCGCCAGCTACGCGCCGGGCGGCCCCGGAGAGTAAGCGCCTGCAATACCAACCGCTCGCCCCAGCAGGCTCCGGCGGACCGAGGGGGGAAGGAGGAGAGAGGGGAGGAGAGGGGAAGGGAAGGGAGGAGGAGAGGAGGGAAGGAGGGAGGAAAAAAAAAGTGTCTCTTCAGAGCCCCGCTCCGCTCCGGAGGCAGCTCACCCTACCCCGGCCTCGCTCCGCCCACTTCCCCCGCCCGGCGTCCTGATTGGCCGGCGGGAGCGCGCGCCGCCCGGCCGCCCAGCCCGTTGGCCCGTGGATTCCCCCGTCAGTCACGCGGAGGCGCTTCTCGCGGAGGCGCGGCTTGGTTGGCCCGTGCGCGCTGCCGATCGCGGGCCCGGCCGCCTCTTTGAACTGAATTCGCGGGAAAATTAGGGGTCGGAGCGGCCTTCCTGCTGGCCCCGGTGCATTGTGGGGAGAGAGGGACCCAGCGAGCTGCTTAGGGAGCCGTTTCTCGCCTTCAGAGCTTCGTCAGTCACCGCCCCCAGGGGGTCGCAGGACCCCCTGAGGAGAGGCGGGCCTCTCGTGAACTCTGGGCGAGGGGCCTGTTAAATGAAGTGAGACCTATCAGGGACCTTCGAGTCTCTAACTTCCCAGGAAGGGGCCTGACTGGGGCTTGGCGTGCGCATAGTCAGGGGCGCGTCTCCGCGGCTGGGCTCCCGGGGCGGGAACCACGTGCCCGGAGCCGCCCGGAGCCGATCCCACCTGGCGCGGGCGAGAGTTGGCGGCGGCCGCTGTCGGACGCGACGGGGCCACCGGAGCGAGGGGTTTATATTGTTGCAGGGACAGAAACTGTGTCCTGCAGGCTTCGGGGTCTTTTCTGAAGCTGTGGCTTCTCCACATGATGGGGGCGAAGTCCAGGATTTTAGATCTGTGCCTCCAAACGCTGATTTCTTAGAAATCAGTCCTTGGCACCGTTCTGGAGGCTTTCTACGGTTGGCAACCAGAGACTCGACGGGGAGTGCGGTGTTTGGCGAGTCTCAGGCGTAGGCCCGACTCAGTCTTCTGATGCGGGTGAGGCTGGAGTTAACACTTCTATAAAGATTTGAATTTCGGGTTGGACAAGGTGACCTCCAAGAGTCTTCATCCCATTCGGCTTCTCTGATCTTAGATTACAGGAAAGTGAAACACTAACCTGCAAACCCCCCATCTCCGTGCACAGAACCGTTTCATACTTTGTAGGGCCGTTTTCAAACGTCCCCTTGCAGATCTCTATAGTTAACTGAAGAACACTGTTTACACAAGTGTCTTTGTTAAACAAGTTGTTTACAAAACTAATCATCTTTGGGATGGTTATTTAAATACCTAGAGTCCTGACTTACCAAAGCCTTTGCTTCTTAGAGTGAGCCCTACGAAGGATGCGTTTGATATAAAATTTGGCATTTCAGGAACACATCCCAAATTAAGCACCTTTCTTCTCTGAAATTAGGTATACCTGTTGCTGATTTCTAAAAGACAACTGTATTTACATTCAGAAAGTTCAGAATGCTTTCTTGTTTATTACTTTATTTTCTGTACTCTGTGTTTTTTACATCCCCCTACAAAAAGAGGCGTTTTTTTTTTTTTTTTTTTTTTTTTTTT
>CAUYON010128152.1:0-10103 GCA_963573935.1 Arctocebus calabarensis | reverse complement strand
CCCATATGCTGGAGGTGGTAGGTTCAAACCCAGCCCCAGCCAAAAACTGCAAAAAAAAAAAAGTCCTATTCTTTGTTTAACTGATTACCAGGTACACGAAGTACCTTTGCAACTGAATCAAAGTAAAAGATAAGAAAATCTCACATTGATTATGTTACTACATCTTGGAAAGCAATATTGAATTAGGTCATAGGTCCTA
This sequence comes from Arctocebus calabarensis, assembly GCA_963573935.1. Taxonomy (NCBI): domain Eukaryota; kingdom Metazoa; phylum Chordata; class Mammalia; order Primates; family Lorisidae; genus Arctocebus; species Arctocebus calabarensis. Next base: position 9,904 of record CAUYON010128152.1, on the reverse strand, counting down.
AATTCTCATTTATTAACAAACACTTATACCTACTGCGTGCCAAGAACTGAACGAGAAGGCCAGGCTTGTTAGCTCACCCCTGTAATCCTAGCACTCTGGGAAGGCAAGACAGGTGGATTGCTTGAGCTCAGAAGTTCGAGACCAGCCTGAGCAAGAGTGAGACCCCATCTCTAAAAATAGCCAGGCATTGTGGGACAGAGTGAGACTCTGTCTCAAAAAAAACAAACAAATAAAAAAAAAACTGAACAAGACTGGAAACATGATGATCTCTGTCATTGGAGAGCTCAGAAATTTGCAAGAACTGGTAAAATAACTGCACTTGTGGACTATTGGTGTTTTACTGTGTGTTAAATGAATTAAATCGTCCTTGTTTTAATTGGTCTCTGAAACTCATCCATATTGGGTGGTCCTGAGAGGCCAGACGAGAATTGTGCCAATGTCAATACAGAAACAGAAAAGTAATAGTACAACCCATGCTTCGAAGGAAGTTAATTGAGGTTTTCCTAGTTAATCAAATCAGGTGGAATGGAAAGACCAAGGTTGGGAGGCAGCTGAGTTTTCCATCTGAAGATCTCTCCTAATGTGGACACTGAAGAGAGAGATTAGAAAACCATACAGAGCAAACCATTAAGCAAATCAAAAGCATGGAACTAGAATTCAGCCCTAAGAGGACCAGCTGGGATGGTTTGTTGGTACGTCTTAGGTCTGCATTAGTAAGGTCAGCCCTCAAGAGGCTGTGATTATTTTCTGTTGTATAGTTATACTTTAGAATCATCTGAGGCCTTTAAAAAATAAAATCCCCAGGCCCCTTCCCTGGAGATTCTGATTCAGTAGGTCAGGGGTGAGGGCTGAAAATGCCTATATTGGAAAAGCTTCACAAGTGATTCTGACACATACCAGAAGGAGCCTTAGGGGGTTAGCTGGATTTGGACTTTTATCTCATGCCTAGCCTGCTGTGTAACAGGCAGCATTTCCTATATGTAGCAGGAAATTAAAGTGAACTTAGAGGGTAGGGAAGGAGGGGATCATTTGGAAAAGGGCCCAGGAGAAGGACTACTATAAGGAACGGCTGCCAGGGCTCAGAGGCCTTGCTGAGTTTGAGTCCTGGGCCACCACTAGCCTGCCCAGCTGTCTTTTACCACCTGCACCTAGGGCCACTACTTTTGACCCATAGTCTGCATGCCGACAGGCACTTTGCATTGCAGATGGGCACCTTACCCTATCTGTATCTGAAGCTCACTTACTGAAAGTCTGCCAGGAGTGATGCCAGCTAGACCAGGACACTTTACTGGGTCCCCCATGCCCACTCTGTGAGGACATCTCCCCACAAGGACCTAGAACTCGAATGAGCCAAGGGGCAAGCCTGGATATCCATGGGGTGATGGTAGACAGTTCCCAAAGCGGTATGTCTACATTTGGTGGTGAATGGGATGAAGTCAAGATCCCCAAGTTGGGACATCAGTCCTGTGAGTTAAGTGGGGCTGATATTACTTTTTTTTTTTTGTAGAGACAGAGTCTCACTTTATCACCCTCTAGTGTCACACAGCTCACAGCAACCTCCAACTCCTGGGCTTAGGTGATTCTCTTGCCTCAGCCTCCCGAGTAGCTGGGACTACAGGTGCCCGCCACATCTGGCTATTTTTTTTTGTTGCAGTTGGGCCGGGGGTCGGGTTTGAACCCGCCACACTCAGTATGTGGGGCTGGTACCCTACTCACTGAGCCACAGACTCCACTCAGTATTACTATTCTTTTATTTTTTTTAGTAAGACAGAATTTATTCACAGAAAAGAATACAGAAAACATTAAGGCTCCTGGTAGAGGGAGAGAATTCTAGTGGGGAGAGAGCTCTCTCCATTTCTCTCCCAGAATTTCCCCCATCTCCTCCTTTAGGCCTTTAGTCTCAGGGTATATATAGGTGTATGGGTTCCTTGGCCAGGAAACGAATGAATACAGTCTCTTCCGCCAGGGGCAAGGTGAATGAATGTATCAATGAATGGATACAGTCCTTTCATGGAATTGAGGCCTAGGAAATTCACAAGAAATTGACTTAGGCATAGGAGATGGGGGTTCCACACTTAGTCCTAAGTGTAAAGTGAAGGAGACACCAAGGCACAGGTGTCTCCTTGGCAGTTGTCCAGCCTTTTTGGCAATTGGAGCCTCTGGTGGAGGTTGGAGGTCCCCCTCCTTGCCAGTATTACTATTCTTAATTTAGAGGTTGCGAAACAAACATACAAAGCAATGAAATTGCCCAGGGTCACAGTTAGTCAGTGATAAAACTGGGACACCAGGGTGGTGCCCATAGCTCAGTGGGTAGGGCGTGGCCACATACACCAAGGCTGGCGGGTTTGAACCTGGCCTGGGCCAGATAAAACAACAGTGACAGCTGCGAGAGCAACAATGAAAATAGCCGGGTGTTGTGGCGAGTGCCTGCAGTCCCAGCTACTCAGGAGGCTGAGGCAAGAGAATCGCTTAAGCCCAAGGTTGCTGTGAGCTGTGACACCACAGCACTCTACCCAGGGCAACAGCTTGAGACTGTCTCAAAAAGAAAAAATAAACAAAAAACCAGGACACCAACTGAAAAATCCCCTTTCTACTCTTATTTATTTTTTTTGTAGAGACAAAGTCTCACTTTATCACCCTCGGTAGAGTGCCGTGGTATCACACAGCTCACAGCAACCTCCAACTCCTGGGCTTAGGCGATTCTCCTGCCTCAGCCTCCCGAGTAGCTGGGACTACAGGCTCCCTCCACAATGCCCGGCTATTTTTTTGTTGCAGTTCGGCCGGGCCGGGTTTGAACCCGCCACCCTCAGTATATGGGGCCGGCGCCCTACTCACTGAGCGACAGGCGCCGCCCTCTACTCCTATCTGTTTTGCATTTCCTCACCTGCATCCAAACAGCCAGATTTTCTGTTACTTGTTACTACCTTAAGTATGTTTATTAGCTCTCCCTCGTCCCTTCTTTTCTTCCCTTCCTCCCTCCCTCCCTTCCGTGTCCGTGAGAATTCATGTCTTAAATCTCTTAACTGCTAGAGGTGCATTCAACCTTGGACCCCAGATGTAGTTCTGAAATCCATCATCCTATTTTGCTGAGGCCTATCGCCTATTTATTCCCTAGCAGAGATGGAGTGCAGCAGGGATACTGAGCAGGGCTATTCCGAGAGACACGGAAACTCCTCTGACTAACAACTTTGGCTCAAGGCTTCCCCATGAGCCTTGCCAAAACTCCCTTAGACTGAACTTCTGTCTGAGATGTTTCCATCTAAACTTCCTTCCTTCCTTTTCTCTCTCCTTCACAAGTCAGACTTGCAATGAGTTCTAATAGGCCTTCTAATCGTTTCCATCTCCTGCCTACATTGCTTTATTTATTTATTTATTTATTTATTTTTATTTCAGATTAACATGAGGGTACAAATGTTTAGGTTACACTGTTCTCATTTGTAAGGTAAAGTTCAAGTTGTAGTTGAGCCCTTCACTCAGGGGCTGTGCTGAACACCCATCACATTGTACACATGAGGTGAGATCCTGCCAATCATCCTCTCCCTTGCCCCCTGTTCTCTGCCCTCTCCCCACACCCGTGCTAGAGTATAATTGTGTTTTTTCTTTCATGTGGACATGTAATTGTTTACCTATCAGTTTCATACTAGTATTGAGAACATTGAATACTTTTTTTCTCCCCACTCTTGAGATACTTTACTAAGAAGAGTGTATTTCTACTCCATCCGGGTAAACACAAAAGCTGTAAAGTCTCCATCTTTTCTCGTGGCTGAATAGTACTCCATGGTATACATATGGCACAGTTTGTTAATCCATTCATGGCTTGATGGGCACTTGGGCTGCGTCCACATCTTGGTGATTGTGAATTGAGCATCAATAAACATTCTGGTGCAAATGTCCTTGGGGCAAAATGATTTTTGTTCTTCTGGGTAGGAATCTAGTAATGAGGTGGTTTCTTCTCTTCCCCAGCTACGACACAGCCCATTGCCAACTCCTTTGTACCAACCCATAGTCAGCAAAATTTCTGGATAGCAGGAAGATCCCACAGATTACGATTTCATTCTCTAGAGAACACAGGTGTTTGAATTAAAGGGCACTGAGCACAATGGGTTTGGCATTAAAATCACCACTGAAGAGAAAAACTCTCTTGATGTTTACTTTGGGACAGAAAATGTTCCTCAACAATCAAACAACAATAGACACCTCTTGATGAAGGACAAATCAAGGGAAGACATCATTGGCCCACTCTAATTTCGCCATAATCTCAGATTTCTCAAGACAAAATCAACTTGAATCAGTGCAAGGTATATGTTTCACAAAACACCTGGGCTTAGCTGTGGGACTCACGGGGATATGACATTGTACATTATGCATCCCTTTTGTGCAACTTGGGAAGGATCCTTCATGTTTCCAAAGTCTAGTTTGCTGAAGCCGGGGTCCTGATTGCTAAATCATCTCTCTGTTTGCAGAACCATTTCTGGGTTGGGTCCTCCTCGCGGTTCCGACATCACCATGAAACCCCATAGGTGCTTTCTTTAATACATTGCTTGCACATTCTATCTCATCTTTGAGTCTGCTTCTTTGGAAACCCAAACTGACACTTTCTCTGTCTTCTTCCCTCCCTCTCTAGCGGCCTTCTTTCTGTACTTGGTGCCAATCATACTGGAGGTGCATAGATTAATTGTCCCTATTCTCACAATCTAATCAAGAAGACAACTAAGAGATAATTATAACACAGTGAGGTTAAGTGCAGTGACAAGGGTATGCATTAGCAGGGCCCAGAGGAGTGCTATGTAATCCAACTTAGAACCAAAATGAAGGCGAGCATTGAAAAAGACTGAATCAGGCACAGCCAGTGAGCTGGGTGGAGGGCGAGATAAAAGACATTCCAGGTTTGTATGCGGCTGGGGCTGTTTATAGACAAAAAAGGTCAGGAGAGGAGGCCAAATTGGTGAGCAAGGACTGGATATTGGAGTGTTTTGAAGCTTCTCTGAGGGTGGGACCCTTATCCTGGGGCCAGTTTTTCCTAAGTGTTGCTTTAGGCCAGGCTAATCTCTAGGCCAGGCTACATGAGATTTGCCTGGCATCTGACAAAAACACCCACTCAAATGGGGTCCGCTACCAGAGGGGAGCCCATTGGGGATTGAATATGTATTGTCTTACTCTCCTTTTGCATCAAAGTTTGTCCCTTCAAGCTCTAGAGAGGGCACTAGAAAATTCCCCACAGGACATATTTGTCTTATTTTCTAAGGGACTATTTGACTAGTTTCCCTCCCCTGTGTAGTACAGTGCTACAAGGCCCTACTAGCCCCCTATGCTTAGAAAAATTTTGTTTATTTGATTTTGGGTGGTTTAAGAGTTTTTTTATTAGATCAGCAAAACAAGAAATGCTCTATTCGTGGCCTTTCCTGTGACAATTGAGATGGGCCTTTCATTATTTCTCCTAGGCGGCTGGGACACTTGGGGCCTCCTTCTTCTCAAAGGACTGCAATAAAAGGGCTTATTCAAGCATCCAGGATGGCATAACTAGAGGGCACAGCCCTCATACTTCCTTACCTTTGACCTGGACATTTCAAGGAAACAGCCTCCCTATAACGTGCCTGGCCTTCCTGTGATTCTCCTCTAGCCAGAACTCACATCTGTCTTCTTGATCTTTTTTTTTTTTTGAGACAGAGCCTCAAGCTGTCACCCTGGATAGAGTGCTGTGACATCACAGCTCACAGCAACCTCCAACTCTTGGGCTCAAGCGAGTCTCCTGCCTCTGCCTCCCAAGTAGCTGGGACTACAGGTGCCCACCACAACGCCCGGCCATTTTTTTTGTTGTTGTTGTTGCAGCCGTTATTGTTGTTTGGTGGGTCTGGGCTGGATTTGAACCCGCCAGCTCAGGTGTACATGGCTGGCGCCTTAGCCTGTTGAGCCACAGGCGCTGAGCCATGCCTTCTTGATCTTGTAAGGCCTGACCTTAGACTTGGTCCCATTACACCAAGAATGAGGCTGAGCACCTAGCGGGGCTTGGCTGGTGGCTGGATGAGAGGGGTCATGGAAGAGCTTAGCACAAAGGGTTCTGGGCTAAGCTGAGGAATAGGCAGTCTCTGGTGATAAAACCACCAACAGAAGTAGAGGAGAGCTGCTTTAGCAGGGAATGGTGTTCCTATGGGACAGGTGAATCTGAGGAGCTATGTGATGTGCAGGAAACCGCGCAGGCAGGCATTTGGGTGGGGAAGTCCAGGCTGCAGAGCAGTAGCCTGGTCTGAATATGTGCACTAGGGAGAAAAGTGACCATTAGATGACACAGACAGAGATGGCCTTGGAAGACGGCGCAGAGTAAGAAGTGAGGGGGAACACCAGCATTTAAAGTGTAGGCAGAGAAAGAAAAATCCTTAGACAATAAGAAAGAATGGTTCATGATATATTAAAAACTAAAATAAAAAGAAAGCCAATGTTATCAAAACAATGGAATTAACACTTAATCCTTACTCTGAGCCAGGCATCACTCTAATTGTTTATATGCAATAATAATTTCTTATAGAAATCCTGAGGTAACCTGTAGGAGACGCTCTTGGTGCCCTACTCGTACACCCTCTGGCGTTCTTTTTTTTTGAGACAGTCTCACTCTGTCACTCCTTATAGAGAGTCTCACTCTGTCACTCCTTACAGAGTGAGCTTTGGTGTCACAGCTCACAGCAACCCCTAACTCTTGGGCTTAAGCAATTCTCTTGTCTCAGGCTCCCAAGTAGCTGGGACTATAGAGCCACCACAACGCCTGGCTATTTTTTTGTTGTGGTTGTCATTGTTGTTTAGCAGGCCCGGGCCAGGTTCGAACCCACCAGTCCCAGTGTATGTGGCCGGCGCCCTAGCCACTGAGCTACAGGTGCCGAGTCGTACATCCTCTGTCTTTCCCAAGTCATTGTGCCCATGCTGCTTGCATCTGTTGAGGGCTTGGCCCAAAGCTGGCAGGTTAGCAGTGCCAAGGATTTGATGATTACAGCAGCAGCCTTTAACCAAAGACTATGGCTTGTTAGTGTATTAATATTTCAGCTCTCTTCTTCCTAATGTGGGATGACTCACATGTTCTCCGCTGTTTCGTATAGTTGCCCAGGAGGACTGGGCCCAGAGTGGTCCACAAATGTATCTTGCAAACCACTCTTCAATACCTTCCTTTTGTAGACTTACTTCCTGTCTTCCCCACTGGTGTTTTCCTTCACCTCCCAAATAAGTGACTGGACGTGAACACTTGTCTCATAGATAGCCTCTGGAAGAATCCTAAGAGATAAATGAAGACAATGGAAAACTTGAGAATGATTAGAAGAATATAATCATTTAAGTGTAAATAAGAGACAACCTCTGAATTCTAATGGTTATTAATCACCAACTCTCCAGGTTTAATGAGTATGTATATTTGAACTCACAGTTTTGTTTTTTTTTTTGAGATAGAGTCTCACTACGTGGCCCTCGGTAGAGTGCTGTGCTAGCACAGCTCACAGCAACCTCAGACTCCTGGGCTCAAGTGATTCCCTTGCCTCAGCCTTCCAAGTAGATGGGACTACAGGCGCCTACCAAATGCCCAACTATTTTTTGTTCCAGTTGTCTTTGTTATTTAGCTGGCGTGAACTGCGTTCGAACCTGCCAGCCTCAGTGTATGTGGCTGGCACCATAACCACTGTGCCACAGGCCCCGAGCCTGGCTTCTAACTCTTCATTTGCAAATCTGAGCTCACTAGAAACTAGATTTTATAAGTCATATTTTTAAAAAGCATTAACAAGACTCAGTGCCCGTAGCACAGTGGTTATGGTGCCAGCCACATACGCCATGGGTGGCGAGTTTGAACCCAGCCTGGCCAGCTAAACAACAATGACAAAAACAACAAAAAATAGCCGGGTGTTGTGGCGGGCACCTGTAGTCCCAGTCACTTGGGAGGCTGAGGCAAGAAAATTGCTTAAGCCCAAGAGTTTGAGGTTGCTGTGACCTGTGATGCCATAGGATGCTACTGAGGGCGACATAGTGTGACTCTGTCTCGAAAAAAAAAAAAGCATTAATAAAGACAAAAATATATTTTAAACAGTCTCTGCATACACTCTCTCACCCTACTAAACTGCTTTCCTAAATGCTGGAGAGCAGAAATCCTACCAATGTGCTTTATATTCTGGGCTGATTATGCTAATCAAAATTTCATGAAACTTTTTCTTTTTTTTGCAGTTTTTGGCCAGGGCTGGGTTTGAACCCACCACCTCAGGCATATGGGGCTGGCGCCCTACTCCTTTGAGCTACAGCCACCGCCCATGAAACTTTTTTTTAAACTGGCAAAGAACTTAGCTGAAAAACTTTTGCTATTTTGTAATTTTAAAAATGTATCAGACTAAGGCAGTGCTTATGGCTCAGTGGGTAGGGCGCCGGCCCCTTACACTGAGGTTGGCGGGTTCAAACCTGGCCCCAGCCAAACTGCAACAAAAAATAGCCGGGCATTGTGGTGGGCGCCTGTAGTCCCAGCTACTCGGGAGGCTGAGGCAAGAGATTCGCCTAAGCCCAGGAGTTGGAGGTTGCTGTGAGCTGTGATGCCACAGTACTCTACCGAGGGCAATAAAGTGAGACTCTGTCTCTAAAAAAAAAAAAAAAAATTCAGAGTATACCCCCAATCAATAAAAATAATATTAAATAAAAGACCTGTATTGAATTGTAAGAAGTATGGCAAAAAGTAGGAAGTATTACAATAGGGGAGAATATTAGAAAAATGACTAATGGAAATTTTATTGGCACTCCTTGATTATTTTCATCAGTGGCCATAAATTTACTTAAATAGGCTTTTGTGACTCATAATTATGATAAAATTTTATTTATTTATTTTGAGACAGAGCCTCAAGCTGTCACCCTGGATAGAGTGCTATGGCATCACAGCTCATGGCAACCTCCAATTCCTGGGCTCAAGCGAGTCTCCTGCCCCTGCCTCCCAAGTAGCTGGGACTACAGGTGCCCGCCACAACGCCTGGCCATTTTTTGGTTGCAACTGTCATTGTTGTTTGGCGGGCCCAGGCTGGATTCGAACTCACCAGCTCAGATGTACGTGGCTGGCGAATAAGCTGCTTGAGCAACAGGCACCGAGCTGATAATATTTTATTAAGTCTTGCATTTAGTACAAAGGAATCTGGTTTAGTCAATGTTTCCAATTACCAACAACATTATGAGCATTATTAAACAAACAAATACTCTTGAGAATATAAACACAGGGCTCGGCGCCTGTGGCTCAGCGGGCTAAGGTGCCAGCCACGTACACCTGAGCTGGCGAGTTCGAATCCAGCCCGGGCCCGCCAAACGAAACAACAATGACGGCTGCAACCAAAAAACGGCCGGGCACTGTGGCGGGTGCCTGTAGTCCCAGCTACTTGGGAGGCCGAGGCAAGAGACTCGCTTGAGCCCAGGAATTGGAGGTTGCTGTGAGCTGTGAATGCCACAGCACTCTATCCAGGGTGACAGCTTGAGGCTCTGTCTCAAAAAAAAGAGAATATAAACACAGAAATATAACTTACATATTTGCTTTTTGGCTATACTTGATTAGGGTGAAATGTACAGTCTAAGATATTTAAGATAACTTGCTATTTAATTGATCGATATTGCTAATAAACCTGCTCTCTGCTGCCTTGCATGAAAATGCATATGTTTAAAAAAGGATCATTTAGGGCAGCACCCGTGGCTCAGTGAGTAGGGCGCCAGCTCCATATACCGACGGGTTCAAACCTCCCCCCAGCCAAACTGCAACAAAAAATAGCCTGCAACCCAAAAAATAGGCGTTGTGGCGGGCGCCTGTAGTCCCAGCTACTCGGGAGGCTGAGGCAAGAGAATCGCTTAAGCCCAAGAGCTGGAGGTTGCTGTGAGCAGTGTGACGCCACGGCACTCTACCGAGGGCGATAAAGTGAGA